>RCUC01017878.1:0-12373 GCA_003697995.1 Taxidea taxus jeffersonii
CTGCCTACCGCTCTGTCTGCCTGTGCTCGCTTGCTCTCTCTCTGACAAACAAATAAATAAAATCTTTTAAAAAAAAAAAAAAAGAATTTGAAATGCGACTGTGGTGCATAAGTAAGAGATGTATGTCCATTAGGCAACTGGCTATATGGATGCAGATCTTAGGAGAGAAGTTTTGGGTGGACAGTGGAGTTAGGAGTTACCATCTGTAGTAGCTAAAGCCATGAGTATGAATGAGCTTATCTGAACAGAGTGATGAGAAGAGAGTTTTGTTGTGCCCTTGGGCAGTTTTGCAACTTTTTATGTACTTGAAGCATATTTTCTCACATTAAGAATTTGGAAGGGGAGTTCCTAATTGTTTCACTTTTTATTTCTAATTCTGTTCAGTAGCTTATTCCTGTTCTTTGCTGTTAATGAAAACTAAAAATAAGAAACTAAATAATAGCAGAGGAGTACTTGGAATAACATCTCTTCAGTTCCCAGTACCAGTCAGCCACCAGGTTCTGTTGCTTCTTTCTCTTAAGTAGCTCAGACCATCCATATTTCTCCATCTCTTATACAGCCCTGAAGCCATCATCTCTCACCAGGCTCAAATTGGAGTCTTCAGGCTTGCACCCTCCAATCCATTTTCCTCCACTCTTAGTGAGGGCAAGCTCTCTAAAGTACAAACCTGACTGTGTCATTGCCTTGCTTTAAATAATTTCTTACCTCCAGACAAAGACCAGATTTGCTAATGTAGTTTACAAGGGCCTTCATGGTCTAGTCCCTGCTCACCTTCCCATTTATCTGTTGCTGTGTTCTACTTGTTTTTATTACAGCCTCACTGCACTCCTTTCAGTTCCTTAATTGTGACACGTTCTCATCCCTGACGACTTTCCTCTAATCACACTCGGCTCTAGCTCCCTGAATTGCTCTGTTTCCTCCTCCCGTTCTCTGTAATCTATCTACAGCTCATCCTTCAGGTCTCACATTCCTCTAAAGAAGTCACTTCTAAGCCACCCCATCCTGTTCAGGTCAGGTGTCTCTTTGTGCTCCTCTGGCTATACCATCCCATCAAAGACTTACTGTGTGCTTTGTAATTGATTCTTTGTTTCTCCCTCACTGGGCTGAAAGCTTCATGAAGTCAGAGTTCATTTCTATCTTGTTCACTGCTGAATACCCAATGTCTAACAGAATACCTGGCCTTTAATAGATACTCAATAGCTATATTTTGAATGAAAAATTAAACAAGTGGTAGATGGCTCTTTTAAGTCACAACTGTTCTTATTTTGGAGAGTATAAAACTATATAGCAATTATACGGATCTGTATTCCATGCATAGGAAAGCATTTGGATAGATAGAAGGCATTTTCTCTGGAAGAATGGTCTTTTGGGAGTTCTTCATGTTCTTTTGCTTCTCGGTATTTCTTGATTTTTTTTAATAATGCCTGTGCAATGCCCATGAAGTGGGAAAAATAAAAATAACTCTAATCTGGGGCACCTGGCTGGCTCAGTTGGTGGAGCCTGTGACTCTTGATCTTGGGGTTGTGAGTTCAAACCCCACATTGGGCGTGGAGCCTACTTAAAAAAAAAAACTCTAATCTTTTGGAGGAGGCATTTGGAGCTCTCCAATTAAATTCCTATTATTGGACAGTTATGTTCTGCTTTTCATTATTACCAGCAGCACAAAAAAGTCTTGAGCTGAAAATTACTTAGAAATAAAACTACAGAATATCTCAGTGAATAAAAGAGCCAAAGTACTTAAAGATACATAAATGTGGTAAATTTGCTCTTTGTAGTGCACCAAAATTACTGTTACTCAGGGAGGAGAAAACAGAGACTTGGGATTTTTGCCTTTTTTTTTTTTTTTTTTTTTTTTTAAGAAATTGCCATGTTGGGGGCACCAAGGTGGCTCAGTCAGTTAAGCTTCCAACTCTTGATTTCACCTCAGGTCATGATCTCAGAGTCATGGGATCGAGCCCCATGTTGGGGAGTCTGCTTGAGAGTCTCTCCCTCTCCCTCTCCCACTGTCCCTCGCCCTGCTCATGCTCACTTCTGTTCTCTCTCTCTCTGCCACTTTCTTTAAAATAAATCTTAAAAAGAAAAAAATTGTCATATTGACCAAAATGCTTTGAACCCCAAGGTTTGATACCAGGAAAAAATAGTGTCATAGAAGCTAAAGAAGAATGCTGACCGTATCAAGTGCTATAGAAAAACAAACAAAAGTTTAAACTTGTTTTATTACTCCTCTTCTTCCCATTACAGGACCTGGTGTCAAAGATGCTTCATGTGGATCCTCATCAGAGATTGACTGCTGCCCTTGTGCTCAGACATCCTTGGATCGTCCACTGGGACCAACTGCCACAGTACCAACTAAACAGACAGGATGCACCCCATCTAGTCAAGGTGAGCTGCCCCATTCAGGCACTGCTTTCTGCATGTCTTCCAGGAAACTGTGAGCCTCCCTGTCCATGCCCACAGCACCTTTCCCTTTTGCTCAACCTGCATCCATTTCTAAAGTGAGATTCTCTTACAACGAGCAGTTTGGAAAAGAGAAAGTCAAAGCATGCCAAAATATAATAAAACCAGTTTAAGAATGACTTCTGAGTTAATCAGCCACATAGGCTTATGGATTTCTTAACTTTTGTTTATACTTTTCTTTCTTATGCAAAACCCAGAGCAAATTCTTTGAGGTTGTCAGCAGTGGCAAAACAAGTTCCAAAAGAGCATGTTTTGCTGCCTCTGGTATTAAAGAATTGCAAAGACACAAAAAGTTGAATAGTCCTGAGTAAATTGAGGGCCGCTTATTATAAGCCTATCCCTGTCCTTTCTCATCCGTAAGTTCAGCCTCCCATATTTGCCTCTTTAATTTTAGTTAAATCAGAGGGTTTGACCAGTATGGTTATTTTCATTATATGCCCAATTAAATCTATATAAATTTTCATATGAAGAAATTATCTAGGGGGGATATCTGTATTTCATATTCTATGTACTTGTAACTACCCATTGTCATTTGTGTTGTGACCTCTCTTTCCTATTTTCAGGGTGCTATGGCAGCTACATATTCTGCTTTAAACCGTAATCAGTCGCCAGTTTTGGAACCAGTAGGCCGCTCTACTCTTGCTCAGCGGAGAGGTATTAAAAAAATCACCTCCACAGCCCTGTGAAGTGACCTCAGTGAGATATTTGGTACCATGGTGTAAGCTGATAGCACAAGTTCTGGCGACAGGTAGCACATATCTGAGAGACACCTGCAAGCACACACTGTCCCAGCTGGTACCCATAATGCTGCTGCTCCTCCTGCTGCTCCTGCTTCCGTCTCTTCTCGCTTTAAATGATTGTTAGCAAGTTAGATTTTCCTGGAGCTTCGGATGAAATGAAAATGGAAACATGATGAAGACATATTCACTGAATCAACAAGAATAATGAACATATGAATACCACCTAAAAATACACTGAATAAAGTACTCTACACCATATAGCATTATTTTTATAGGAAATATTTCATGTCCCTGAAATATTCTTTGTTAGTTATAGGGATGGACAGTTTATGTTAAGCACTTAGCTTAAACAATCCGTTTCTATTAGCACTGTATCCCTTGTGCCATCCAACATTTTGTATGTTTTTGTAAACAGTTCATATACAGTACATTTCTGTACTGCTTTCTTTAATGTATACATGCTTTGTTTAACTTGGAATCTATTATTATTAATCAATTGACTATTAAATCTGGTTAAATAGTTCACCTGGATTAACAGTATTGTTGGACAGCCCTAAAAATGGCCAGATTGTGGAACAGCTGTTGAATGTAATACTTCCAAAATGTACATATCTTTCCCCATGTCTGTTTCACTGGTTCGTTCATTTGTTTGTTTCTTAAAGTCAGGTGCTTTGTCAGACTAACCTAGAGAGCTGTTATGATAGAGAAAGTTATCACGTGTGTGTGGCATGACATCAAGAGTACACCTATGAAGTTAGTCCATATACGTTGCAACTCCTTAGGGTTCTTTTTTCCTTAATTAAGGAGGTAGTTCTTGCACTTTTGATCTTGAATAGTATCCATATTTAGTATTTGGCATATAATTTGGGATTTTGCCAATATACATCAAAGGCCTTTAAGAGTTCTGGTGAAGAGATTGGCAAAGGAAAATTTAACAACCGGTCATTCAAGTCCCATTAGATATTTCATGTTTAAATAGATCAAATTGCAGAATTTAGCATATGATTAACAGGATACCTGTTCTTGTATACCTGCAAGAAAAGTATGCTTTTTGGAAAAAAGGTAAATCATAATGAGTTCTATCCCATTACAATGCTCTATATTAAACACTAATTTGAATGTAATAAAGGCCACCAGCCTCTCTATGAAATTGGATTTAAACTTTCTTATTTGAGGGAATAAAACATTCTTGATCAAACAGTATCTGTTCTCACCTGAAATTATAGCTCAAGTAGGCTAAGTGAATGTTGACCATTGAGTGTTTTTTTAATTCCTTCTGATGACTTATAGCCATATAATGCTTTCATAGTGGTCACTGGGTCTCCTTAGATTACAGTATTCGTTATCTACATTTAATTTGGGTAGTTTCCACAATTCTATTTGATTAAAGAAACTTTTATATCCATTATTACCTGTGTTTTGGTTAAGCTACCTAGCACACACCAATATGTAATATGAAAAACATGAACAAGGAAAAGTGATTTTACTTAACCTCAGCAAGAATGTGCTCAACAGATTTCTTAGCCATGTACTGAGCCATTTACATCAGAAGTCTTTTTACCTGCCCAAAGCTTTAAATCTTTCTTTGAGAGTACAAGCCAAGAACGTGTAGTTTAGTTAAATGTCTTAGAAGCCACTTACTATTCTTTAAGTTCTCTACGCAGCTAAAGAGAAAGGGAAAATCTGTAACATACATTTTGCTTAAGTGACACAAAATGGTTATTGCATAGAAATCAAGTGTAAGTTTATCTTCCAAATTTAAAAAATGTACAGTAAGAGGGATTCAGAAGATCTAGATGGAGAAAGTTCCTTAAAATTCTTGAGTATATAAATGCTATCAAAAACTGCTTCCCATTGCCCAGAAAGAAAATTTTTTCTTTCTTTCTCTGTCTCTCTCTATTCAGTGTTTCAAACCACACCCATCCCAAATTCTTGTTGCTTTTAAAATGTTAGTGTAACTCTAGGCAAAAAAAAAAAGACATATTTTCAAATTATGGATGCTATTCCATAATTGCTTAGGTATGTTGTCCATCATAGTCTTAGAACCAGAAGTAAATGTGTAAATCCTAAATTATCTAGTTCAACTTTCTCATATTGCATGTAAAGTAACTAAGACCCAAAACAAAGACTAGAATCCTTGTCTTCTTACTCAGTTTTTTTCCCCTCATAACACCATGCTACCTTCCCTTCATATTATCACCCAACCAGGAGCAGAGTTGTTAAAAAAAAATGTATTTCTTAGGACATTACTCCGCTGGTAGATGAATGGCAAGTTTATTGCTTTCAAAGATAATGCCTTCTTTGCCTACTTCAACTGCCAGTTTTATTGGAGAAAAGCAAGTCATGTGTTCACAAAACTGAAGACTTTTGCCTAAAATGCAGTTCGTGAGCTTGATTTATTTCATCTGTGGTCCTGGTGTTCCTATTGCCTTTGATTTACAGCAGACAGCTCTAAATGTAATGCTTGCCCTGGGTTTACTTTTCCATTAATTACTGAGTCCAGTTCCTCCGGGCCCTTCATCAGTTAGTTCTCTTAGTTATCAGGGCTTCTCTCAGAAGGTTTTAGTTTAGTCTTAAAGGTTATTTCAGTGTGAAAGAAGGAACTAAACCATCAGGCCACTTTTACAAACTTCCTCTTAGCCTATAATCCAAAATAATATCTAGGATGGTAGATTGCATTTAACTTTTCCAAGCATATGCTGAAAAATATGGATTACGCTACTACGTGTTTTGTATCTTCCCTTTCAAGTGATGATGTTAAGGTAAGTTTTTGTCCTTTTAATTTTTTATGTAAGTCATTTCAGCTCCTTCTAATTTATAGAGATGTCTTTTTTCCTAAGTACAGTAGACCTTTAACTTTAATAGATTTGATACAGATTCATTTATTCACAAGCAACCCCAAAAGTCCAAAAATGTAATGATTTTGACAAGGCACAGAATCAAGATGCTGCAAGGCTGATGTATGGGGAAAAGTCATTTAGGGTCTGGAGGGGGTGTGGTGTGTATGCAGTAGAGATTCACATTTCGCATGTGGTAGGCTGCAAAGTATGGGTTTGGATCAACCATTTCCCACCTAATTTTAAGAAGTGGGGACATTATGAGAGGTGGGGCTGGCCTGTTTGCTGTGCCCTGCACCTTCAGCCCAGGAAAGATTTGAAGAGGGAGAGGGGTGCAAAGGCTTCATGAGTAAGAGAATGGATTGGGTTGGAAAGGGACTGGGGTGGGTCCAGCCTGGGATGAGAGCAGAAAAACATCCAAGATTTGGGAGCCTTTGTACAGATATACTTAATCACCATGGAAGTCAACAATACATATCTCAACATGGCTTTGATAGTTTCTACTTCCCGGCCTTTATAAATGACTGAAAAATACTCAGCTTGCTTTACCGTATTTTATAGATAAAATTCTCATGGTGGTATTGAGGACTTAAGAGATTTGTGAAGGCATTAGGACAGGTATCTCAGGAATGTAAAGAATTAGAAAAAGTCTTTTCTGTGCTTAAGAAATACGATGGGTTCCATGGTTGACCCTTGGTGCTTAAACCAAAAGCTTCCAATCTAGTCCTAGAGTTCTGTCCCTCTGAAAAGTCCAGCTCCATGTGACTCACAAGCTAGATGTATACATTGAGTTTTATTTAATTCACAGATAAGTTGACTTAACTCATTATTTATATTTCAGTTAGTGAAAATAGTCCTCTTTTCACCTCCAGATTGCTTACATTTTGCTGGTTTCCCCAAGTGACCATTGGTGGAGACCAATTAAAGAAGGAATGAAATTTGCTTTCTTGGAACTGTGGTATTCTACAGAGCCACGCTTAACCACTTTTTCTAGTGAAGAATCTACAGAATGATAATACCTAAATATGGATGGCCAAGAAGAATTTGACAGTGTGCTTTATGTACTTCTGACACTGCTGTATTTTGTGTGGTCAAGTGACTTGTAACTGGTTCCAGTGTGACTGAGTGTTCTCAATTCTAGTAATTAAGTCAAGTTAATTTTCTTAAGCCTTGTATTACTATCAGTCTCACATTTACCACTTTGCTTCTAGTCTTTTAACTGTTCATACAGGGCATACTAAGGGTTGGGATGAGAGTCTACTTCCTACCTCTTAAGGCACTTTCCTCATTATTTTGCCATATAACCTTGAAGTGCATGATAAGCTGTTTAAATGTCCATGACTTCTCCCAGAGCAACTAGTATATGACATTGAACAGAGATTAGTGAAAAGGAAAATTTTAGAGACTTAAGTTCAGAGATGCAGACCTCAAGAAAACCTAGAGCACATACCATTTGAGTATAATATGTGTAAACATGTGAGAGGAGAGTCTCTGTAATAGTCTAAGTAGATTAGCTGGATATCTAATGGAAGTGAAAATCTTTACTCCTAGTATCACTATAGTACTGAATGAGCTGTATACTGAGTTTTTCAAACAAGTATGTAAAATGGAACTTTTAAATACAAAGCAAGGGCATAAGGATAAGGGTTTTGGTTTGTGTATCTCTAGTTTATCATCTAAAGCTTTTTTTTAATTGCCATTCCTTAGCATCCTTAATAATTATGGGTGATGAGTTTTTAATTCTTAAAATTATGTACATGTATTAGGTTTATCTTAACTCTTACCCAAACAAAAGGGAAGGTATACTCCTAAGGGATGTAATTATTTTGCATTTTTGGCCTTGGGTGGGAATGGGGTGGGCAACTACTTAAAACAGTTTTTTTTTAAAAAATCACAAATATTTTTCTACTCTTATACCTGATCTTACTTTATACTAGTTTCTCTCTAGTAAGGCATGCTGGAAGCCCAAGGTACCGTATCATGAGTTCCTATGTATTGTACCTTTTATTGGTGGTTAAATCACATCAGATGCTTGGCACTGCTGCCATAATTATGAAATGCTTGTAAAGGATTAATTATCACTGAATACTTTAAGTTGTTTTACTTAAGAGTTTAATCTGGAAAGTTTTCAAATCATACTATTAACGCGTAATCTAAGCTCTTTCAGATGTATCCATGAATAATCCTGGAACAATATTGCTTGTATTCCTGTCACAGAACAGGTTTTGTAATCTTTAAAAGAAATGAAAATTTATATAATAAAGTTTCAAATAAATACATGTATGTCATTTATCAGGTTATTTCAGTTATTCGATAATCCTTCATAATGTCAAATTCTATCCAAAGTATAAATTTTTTTCCAAAGTATAAATTTATCAAACTGGATTGATAGAACTTAAAACAAGAACATTTCTGAGTTAAGTGCAAGATAATTTTTGTATGCAAAGTCTTGGTTAGCCCAAAGAGAGTCACATCAGGCACATGAATCATAGGTCTTAACCCAATACCAAATATGATTAATGATTCGAAGGATACAGAGCAATCACCAGGCACAGGTGAAATAATCTGTTCTTCGAGAAGTCTAAAATCATCAGACTTAGCTCCAAAACACCCTTTCTCTTCCTCACTACTGTACACTTTGGACTCAGAATTAAAGGACAGTTTCTTTCTGAGCAATTTGGAAACATTGCTTAAACAAGGGGAGTTATTTGGTTTTGCAACCTCCCCTTTTTATACCTCATTGATTACACAAATGAATAACCCCCATTCTCCAGCCAACCATGCTTCATCAGTCCATAAATTCCATGTTTTACAATAAGCCATCTCTATAGACAAAATGTATCTTGTTAAAAGCATTTTAGACATAAGAACTTTTTGTTTTCTTTCTGCTAATATCATTGGCATATTTAAGGAAATTTGATTGAGGTAATTGATTTCTGGTAGAGAGGGAGTGGGTTATAGGCCTACAGTCAGCCCTTACCTTCCCCATTGACATTCTTAGTAGTTTTATATTATGATGGTGTATTTATTCATCATCTCAGGTTGCCATAACAAAATAACCACAGACTGGGTGGCTTCAACAACAGAAACTTATTTTCTCATACTTCTGGAGTCTGGAAGGCAATTAGGGTCGGGCTCTTCTGAGGCCTCTTCCCTTGGCTTGCAGATGGCCACCCTCTTGCTGCCTCTTCAAGTGGTCATTCTACCCCTCTGTCTCTTCCTCTTACAGGGATACAAGTCATATTGCATTAGGGTCTCACCCTTAACAGCTTCATCTTAACTACAATTCAGGCCAAAACAGTTTGGGGACTATCCACTGGGATTAATTTGGCTATTCAGGTTAAGATGGAGAGCTTCAAGGTCTACTTGGCATTATACAGAGGCAATATAGGACTGTTACTGTGCTTGTTTTCTGCTGCTGTAACAAATCACCACAAACTTGGCAGTTCGGAACAACACAGATTTATTCTCCAAGTTCTGTAGGTGAGAAGTCCAATATGGGTCTCACTGGGCTAAGGCCAAGGTGTTGGACAGGCTGAATTCCTTTCTGAAAGCGCTAGGAGAGAATTGCTTCCTTGCCTTTTCCAGTTTCTGAAGGCTAGCTGCATTCCTTGGGTCATGGCCTCCCTCTTCCATCTTCAAAACTAGCAAGTAGAGTAGAGTCCTCATCACACGAATCTGACTCCTCTCTTCCACCTTTTCTTCCACTCTTAAAGACTCATGTGATTGGCCCACTCAGATAATCCAGGAAACTCCCCAACTCTAGGTCAACTAACTAGCAACATTAATTGCATCTGTAATCTTAATTCTTTCTGCCATGTAGGATAATATATTCACAGGGTCCAGGGGTTAGGACATGAACATTTTTGGGGTCCCTTAGCCAGCCTACCGTGGTTATCTGGATGATGCTTTGTTTGCGGGTGTTGGGTTTGTACTGTGCACTGTATGATGTTTACCAGCATCCCTGGCCTCTGTCCACTAGGTGCCAGCAGCAGCAGCCTTCTGTCCCAGTTGTGACAACTAGAAATATCTCCAGAGGCTGTCAGATGTCTCTGGTATAAAACCACTATTTTCAACAATAGTACTTTATTTCTCTGCCACTTAGGTATGTCCGTTTCCTTGGAAAGATAATGCTGACACCTTAATGTTTTCAGAAAAGTAATTTATTTAAAATAAGTTTACTGGGGCACGTGGGTAGCTCAGTTGGTTAAGCATCTGTCTTCGGCTCAGGTCATGATCTTGGAGTCCTGGGATGGAGCCCTACATCGGGCTCCCTGCTCAGTGGGAAGCCTGCTTGCTTCTTCCTTTCCCTCTGCTTGCTGCTCCTCCTGTTTATGCTCTCTCTCAAATAAATAAAATCTAAAAAAAAATAAATAAAGTAAGTTTACTTAAAAGTGAAGCTGTATGTCCTGTATAGTCAGCTGTATAAGTTGACTGGGATTGCTGTAACAAAATACCACAAACTGAGTGGCTTAAACAGCAAAAATTTATTTTCTTACAGTGTCAGAGGAGAAGTCTGAGATCGAAAGGTCTGCAGTGTTGGGGTCTTGTGAGGATTCTCTCTTTGGCTTGTAAAGGCTGATACCTTTTTCACACAGTGTTCCCCTCTGTGCCTGCGTCTTAACCTCCTCTTCCTCTTCTCATAAAGACACCAGTCAATATTGCATTCCGGCTCACCGTAATGAACTCTTTTCAACTTAATTACTTCTAAAGGCCCTACTTTTTTTTTTTTTTAATTCTTAAAGGACTTTTTTTTATTTGAGATAGAGCACATGCAAGGGGTTGGGGAGAGAAGCAGACTCCCAGCTGAGCAGGGAGCCCTAAGCAGGGCTCCATCCCAGACCGTGGGATCAAGACCTGCGCCAAAGGCAGATGCTTAACTGACTGAGCTACTCAGGTGCCCCTAAAGACCCTATTTCTAAATACAGTCACATTATTAGATGTTAGGGGTCAAGAATTCAGTGTATGAATTTTGGGAGGGCACAGTTCAGCCCATAACACCGAGTTTATGTCTTTTTCCCTCCCTCCCTTCTGGTGTATATACTGAGCACCTACTATATGCGGGACATTCTGCTAACTGATGGTAATAGCAATCAACAGATGTAGTCTTTATTATAAAGTAATAACAAATGTTATGCAAATATTATGCCTTGGTAATGGAGATCACCGGAGAGCCTTGCCCTTCTGCTCAGTCTCCCGACTACGTTGGGCGGGTGAAAGGGCCTAGTTAAAACGAGCTGTGAGATTAACAAGTCAGCAGCAGCGCAAACCCCAAGAAGCGGCTGGTCAAAAAATAGCAGAGGTCTGATGTCAGCCAGCAGCGGGCGCCACCTGAATCCGTCCTTTATTGTGACGCCTAGGCCCCGCCCACTCCCCTGACTCCTGCTCCTCCTGGCTCACGGTCCCGCCCCCCGCCCGTTCCAGCGAACTACTGTGAACGCTTCAAAAGCGCGTCACCATCCGCTCTAACAATGGCGGGTGGGGGGGTGGGCGGGTGCCAGTCGCCCACGCCTGCGCCGTAGGGTCCGGGAGGGGTGGGCGGGTCAGCCGGCGTTGGGAGGCGGGGAAAAGAGACGCAAGCAGCGGCGACGCCATTTGCTGCGGCTGAACGTGAGCGCAGGCGGATCTCGGAAGAACTCGGTCGCGAGACTCTCCCGCGCACGCGACTCGGCCTCTTTTGCCTGCTTGTTACGGCGCGGTCCCACGCGTCGCCCCTGGGGCCCCACGGAGGAGTCGCAGCTCCCGCCGCCGCCACCCCCAGGATAGGAGTCGGAAACGCCGGGAGGCTTCCGTCACCGCCATGCCCAAGAATAAAGGTAATGCTGCCCGGACTCCGGGACCACGACTCCGCTCGACCAGGTCTCTCCGGCCCTGCCCGCGGCCTCCGGATTGCCCAGGCCGCAGTGACCTTCCATTCCGCTGTGCCGGCACACGGCTGCAGGATACGCTCACGGTTTGGGGCTTGGGAAAGGAGCTGGGAAGTTACTACTGTCTTCCAGTTTGGTCACATTGGGGTGGAGCCGACGCCATTTTTGTAGGGCCTCCTGCGGGAGAATGTGGGCTTTTGCTCCCGATTCGCGCCAGACTGACCGCGGCGCGTTATGGACCTGTGGGGGAGACCTCCCTGAGGCGGCCCGGGTTTCGCAAATGAGTGCCTTTGGCTTCTTGGGCAAAGAGTTAAGCCCTGAAAGCAGTTCTTAACTTTAAAAAGGTAGTGCCTGCTTTAGTGACCAGGTACTCCTGTATGGGTTTCTTCATGGACAATTGTTGAGTATTGTTGAGATTACTCCCACTCCTTTGTGAACAGGGGACGAAACCTTGATGTATATTTACTTATTT
>RCUC01017887.1:0-11577 GCA_003697995.1 Taxidea taxus jeffersonii
AAAAAAAAAAAAAAGAAAGAGAGACCAGAGCAGAGGTAAAAACTTAAAATGTACAGCTCATTTACAATTAGTTTATGTAGGTTGGAGGTTGTAAACTTATCCCTCTAGACTCTAGGGCCTGGGCTCAAATCCAGTTTATAGCATATTTTTTAATTAGTTGCCACAGTTTAAAAATGAAAAGATTTCATTTAAAAATCAAGATTTCTGGGGGCACCTGGGTGGCTCAGTTGGTTAACCATCTGACTCTCTTTGCTAGCTATCTTTTCAATGGGTTCATTTAATGGGGGGCACTACAGGAGATTAGAAGTTGGAATAAAGGGAGAAGCCAAGGAATTTGTGTCCCTTCCTCTCTGCCTTATGCAGTACTTGTGGCAAGAGCACCTCACTCCCATGGCTCTAGCTCCTGGAGTCCTCACACAGGCAATTTTTTTTCTTTTTTTTTTAAAGATTTATTTTTTATTTGAAAAAGAGAAAAAGCAGAAGGCAGGGGACAAAGGGAGAGGGAGAGTCTTAAGCAGACTTTGCACTGAGCAGGTACAGGGCCATCTCAGGCCCAATCCCATGACCCTGAGATCACGACCCAAGAGTCAATAAAAACCAAGAGTCTGCAGATCAACCCACTGTGCCACTCAGACACCCCAAGGGCTATTCTTCTGGGAATACCCTTATATCACTCAAGGCCACAACAGGAAGTAGATGGCATATTTTGAAAGGATGAGGTGAATTTTTTTTCAAAGGGATTATTTATAAAGATGTAATTATACGGGAACCATGAATGATAGTGCTCAGCATCCTAGATTCAATGAGAAGGAGAGAGTCAGGTAGAATTGTCCATTTTGTGAGGACATACACCTTTCAGGCATCAGACACAGCAAACTGAAGATAATTTTACAGGGAAGGAGCCTGGGGAACAAAATCCCTGATATTGCTTTCTTCTCTCCACAGAGCTTCTCTGCTGTGGTACTATTGACATCCTTTGGGGCCTGTAATTCTACGGAGGGGGAGGGGGCACTGTCCTGTGCATTGTAGGACATTTAGCAGCATCCCACTAGATGTTATGACAACCAAAATGTCTCTGGCACTGTCAAAATGTCCCCTGGAAATCAAAATCATTCTCCAGTTGAGACCACTGAGGTACCTATTATAGTCCGTTCACGTCTCCCTCCCAGAACAAAAAGAAGGGTGAAGAAAGGTGGAGAGTGGGTCTGGAGGTGCAAATGGAAAATACTCAGTACAACTCTCTCTACCCCACATTGACCTCGCATTGACCCCACTCATTTTTCAGATCTCAGTTTTACATAGCCCCTAGTGACCTTTCCTCACCAGCTCTACTACTTGTTAAATTAAGTTCTTATTCATTATCCTAATTAACTGTACCTATTATTTACCTCAGACCTTATCACAGTTAGCAATTCTGTATTTTATTTGTCTGTTTATTTTTAACATGTGGTTTCACCTATGAACTGAAAACGTTTTGAAGATATGGACCATGGAAGCTAGTTCATCTACCACCTAACACAGCGGCTGGGATAAAGTTGGAGCTCAATAAACACATGATGAATAACTGAATTATGATTGAATGTGCCAATTTAGCAGCATAGGTTAATGTGACAGTGATTTTTGTTATATTAAATCTCTTTTAGGTCACATTTTAATGTTCTCATTGTTAAAGAAAATATATTTAAAATAGGGGCACCTGAGTGGCATGTTCAGTTAAGCAACCAACTCTTAATTTTGGCTCAGGTCATGTTCTCAGTGTTGTGAGTTTGAGCCCTGTGTCAGGCTCCATGCTCAGCATGGAGTCTGCTTCAGATTCTCTCTCCTTCTGCCTCTGGCCCTCCTATTTGTGCTTTCTCTCTCTCTCTCTCTCAAATAAATGAATCTTTAAAAAATATTTTTAAAAAATATATATGTATATTTAAAATACACTCAAGAAATAAAATCTGACTCAAACATTCACACGGTTCCTACCTCATATTCATGAAAAATATTATGAAATCTCTTACCTGGTAAAAGATCCTTATTTTATATATGAAACTAAGTTAAGCTAATGGAACAGACTAGAACAGGTAAACTAATAATAATAATAATAAAAATGTTCAGTGAAAAGAATACAAAAGTGTGCATAACAAATGCAACTTAGAGTACAGACAAACTTTAAATAGAGAAAAATTTAAAAGGTAGAAATAAAAAGTAGTTACTGGACATGTTAACCTAATTAATAAAATGAAAATGAATACTGGTTAAAATAAATAAGCTCACTTGTATATGTACATTTATAGCAGCATTATTCATGATAGCCAAAGGATGGAAGGAGCCCATGTATCTATCAATGAATTAATGGACAAACAAAACATGGTATATATATTTTTTATATAATAATATTTAGCCTTGCAAAGAAAGGAAATTTTGACACATGCTACCACATAAATGAATCTTGAGAACATTATGGTAAATGAATAGGCCAGTTATAAAAGTACAAATATTATATGATTCCATTTATATGAGGTACCTAGATTAATCAAATTCACAGAGATAGAAAGTACAGTAGTGGTTGCCAGGGTTTAGAAAAAGGGGGAAATGGGGACTCGTTTAATGGGTATAGCATGTTAAAAAACAAAATTCAGGGGCGCCTGGTGGCTCAGTTGGTTAAGCGACTGCCTTCAGCTCAGGTCATGATCCTGGAGTCCCGGGACTGAGTCCCACATCAGGCTCCCAGCTCCATGGGGAGTCTGCTTCTCCCTCTGACCTTCTCCTCACTCATGCTCTCTCACTGTCTCTCTCTCAAATAAATAAATAAAATATTTTTAAAAAAATAAAAAAATTTTTAAAAATTCAACTGAGTAAATGTGAAAATCTAATTGGTTCTATTAAACAATTCATGAATCAGGCAGCATCCCATCTAGCAAGTAGAGGAGAGCTCCTCTGAGCTAAACAATACAAAAATGTTTAAAGGCAGAGAGAAGACATTGGAGGAGGAGGAGGGGGATAGAGAGGGGGAGGTGGCCGGGGAGGGGGAAGAGAAGGAGAAGGAAGAGGAGGAGGAGGTTGACTGGTTGAAGATTACATTCCTGGGTGGTTGAGACTGCAGGTAGGTTAGGTATTAAGTCTTCATTTATTGACTTGGGGCCTTAACCTGAGTCATGCCATTTGGGGTCTGTGGTTTTCTTTTTATAAGAGTTTCAGTTTTGCAAAATGAAAAAGTTCTGGAAGCTGGCTGTTCAACAATGTAAATATACTTAACACTACTGAACTCTACCCTTAAAGTGGTTAAAATGGTAAATTTTATGTGTGTTTACAAAAAAAAAATAAATTTTGAAAGGGCAAAAATAAGTAAATATATAAACGAACAAAATCATTCAAGATACTAAAATAAAAATAAAAGTAAGTATAGCTTACAAAGTCCTTGGATTACCAAAGACCTTGGATTACAGCTACTGGTAAGAATATAAAAAAAGTATGAGTATTAACTTTTGCATATAACTTTAAAATTAATAACTGACAAATGTTAATTAACATCCAAATACAGCAAATATAAAAGTGAATGCAAGAAGAATCAAGCAAAAAAAAAATTTTTTTAATTAAAAAAAAGAATCAAGCAGATTATCTAATGGTCAATTCAATTATTTGCCAAATGATATATAAGGTGAATTTTACTTATTGGTCCTTAAGAGAATTTTAATTCAAAGAGCAAGATACATACTGTCTGTGACTTACTGCCTCTGGAAATCCTGACTAACCCCTTGGTGTGCAAAAACTTGCCTAAGTCTCTTTGCATTTCCAATGTTATAGTCTAACAAGTCAATTTAAGGATGCCAATTGAATCTATGTAACAATGGCAATATCCAAACTATTTTCATCATATAACCTTCACATAAGCATAAACATAAACACACATAAAGATAAACAGTAATAAATAATGCAAACTATATCATCATATTTTTGATTTTCAAAAGGAGCCAAGATTCAACACAACAGCTCATCATTTTACCTCTGGCCCCAGAACACTGTCTAGCATAAAGCAGGAACATAATAAATTTTTGTTAAGTGAATAAATAAACAAATGAATTAATTAATGAATAAAATATAATACATGTAATATTCTTAGTACAAAATTGAAATATAGAACTCAGTATGCTATCTCTTAGCAATAAACAACCATGTATTTATTACTACTGCTACCTTGTTGTTAGTATAAACTATATTAAATAGGTATTTGCTCTCCTACAAATGCAGTCAAGCTATTCCTCAAACAAGGAAAATAGTTTCAAAATTGTCAGAGACACACATATATATGTATATATATGATACGTACACACACACACATATATAGGGACAATGCCTCCAAGTTTTAAAAGAATTAAGGCTATGTTTTAATAATACTAATCTTAAAAAATGCAAGCCAATCCTTGAATTATAAAAGGATGGTGAAGCATTTTACCTCCTTTTAACTTTAAACTTATGCTAGGTATTTATAAAAGCAAGAAATGGTAATATTAACTAATATTTGTACAGCCTTATTAAATACTTACCTTATGGCTTTTATATAAAGTATAAGTTCTACATAATTTTTAAGTGATTCATATATTTAATTTAACACTGTGAGAAAGAGGCTATTCCTTCTCTCAATTGCACAAATGAAAAAATCAGGGCATAGCCAAGTTGCTCACAATCACACAGCCAGAATGCAGCAGAATCAGCCTACCTAGAGTCCAGGTTCCTTACCACTATACTATTCTGCATCTCAGTGGCAAATGAGGTTCGGGTGATGAGATGATGAGATAATGAGAGGCAAAGGATGATGCCACAACTGAGAGTCTGAAACAAAACCACAAAGGTAAAGTTGTTGCTTAGAGAGAGTGATTGCACGTATGTACAAATTCCCTGAGTAGAACAGACTATTGATATTGCATAGGAGTTTCAGGAAGCAAGGAGTTTAGGAACTGGAAGATTTACAGAGGCAAAAGTAGGTTGATATTAGCTGTGGAAGCATGGCTAGGTGGGTCAGACTGTCTGTAATAGTCTGATCTTCAAAGTATATTCACTGAAGCTGAGTTTGGCTGACTTTCAGAAGTAACGGGCTGTCACTGATTGGTTGGCCTGAATAATTATATGCACTGAGGTGAGTGGTCTTCGACAGGTTTAAAACCAGTTCTGGTAATTATTTGTTACCAGGGCTAAAAAACAATTAGTCTCTTACTAGGAGTGTGGAAACTATTATTCTTAAGCCTCCCTTTCAATCCTTTCTCCACAAAGGCTGCCAAAGAAATCAAGGACTGTCCAGATTTTCATCACTGTTATTGATGCACCTTAAAAATAATGTTTTAGGGGCACCTGGGTGCCTCAGTCATTAAGTGTCTGCCTTCGGCTCAGGTCATGATCCCAGGGTCCTTGATTCAAGCCCTGCACTGGGCTCCCTTCTCATCGGGAAGCCTGCTCCCCTACTCCCACTCCCCCTGCTTGTGTTCCCTCTCTTGCTGTGTCTTTCTCTATAAAATAAATACATACAATCTTTCAAAAATAATAATAATGTTTTATTTGTAGGGTTGTGGTTTTCAGTTTGAGGGTGAATCAGCTTGATTTCCTTTTGTTTTATGTTTGAGCCATCCATTAAAACAGTAGCTACATCAAAGCATTTAAGGATCTGGCTAACAGATATGGACTACAGTGAAACAAACAAGAAAAACTGAAAGTATTACAAGAAGAGACTTAGAAGACACTCTGGAAATGTAACCCTAGATTTCTCAGGCTTGCCCAAGTGAACAAGTTCTAACAGTTCCCTAAATCTACCTTTAGTCAGTTGTCTTTTCTTTTAGTTTATATGTTATCAAGGGATGAATTAATTTCCCTCAAAATTCATATGTTGAAGTCCTAACCCTTACTACCTTAGAATGTGGCTGTATTTGGGATATGGTCTTTAAAGAAGTTATTAAGTTAAAGTGATGTCATTAAGGTGAACCCAACCCAAGTCCAATATGACTTATAAGAAGTCCTTATAAAAAGAGCTCCAAATAGAATAATTCTAACCAAAGAGATAAAGAAGCTGTACTCAGAAAACTATAGAATGCTCATGAAAGAAATTGAGGAAGACACAAAGAAATGGAAAAATGTTCCATGCTCCTGGATTGGAAGAACAAATATTGCTAAAATGTCTGTGCTACCTAGAACAATCTACACATTTAATACAATCCCTATCAAAATACCATCAACTTTTTTCACAAAAATGGAACAAATAATCTTAAATTTGTATGAACCAGAAAAGACCCTGACTAGCCATAGGAATGCAGAAAGAGAAAAGCAAAGTGGGCGGCATCACAATTCCAGACTTCAAGCTCTATTACAAAGCTATAATCATTAAGACAGTATGGTACTGCCACAAAAACAGACACATAGATCAGTGGAACAGAATAGAGAGACCAGAAATGGACCCTCAACTCTATGGTCAACTAATCTTCAACAAAGCAAGAAAGAATATCCAATGGAAAAAAGACAGTCTCTTCAACAAATGGTGTTGAGAAAATTGGACAGCCACATGCAGAAAAATGAAACTGGACCATTACCTTACACCATACACAAAAATAGACTCAGAATGGATGAAGGACCTCAGTGTGAGAAAGGAATCCACCAAAATCCTTGAGGAGAACACAGGCAGCAACCTCTTCGACCTCAGCCACAACAACTTCTTCCTAGAAATCTTGCCAAAGGCAAAGGAAGCAAGGGCAAAAATGAACTATTGGCACTTCATCAAGATAAAAAGCTTTTGCACAGCAAAGGAAACAGTCAACAAAACCAAAAGACAACCGACAAAATGGGAGAAGGTATTTGCAAAAGGCATATCAGATGAAGGGCTAGTATCCAAAATATATAAAGGATAATAAAATAATAATTTTAATAAGATTGTAATAAAATTTTAACAATTTTAAAATAGTTATAATAATAATAATAATTCAATTTCAATACCCAAAGAACAAATAATCCAACCAAGAAATGGGCAGAGGACATGAGCAGACATCTCTGCAAAGAAGATATCCAGATGGCCAACAGACACATGAAAAAAATGCTCCACATCACTCAGCATCAGGGAAATACAAATCAAAACCACAGTGAGATACCACTTCACACCAGTCAGGATGGCTAAAATTAACAAGTCAGAAAACAACAACCCCAATGTTTATGGCAGCAATGTCCACAATAGCCAAACTATGGAGAGAACCTAGATGTCCATCAACAGATGAATGGATAAAGATGTGGTATATATATACTATGGAATACTATGCAACCATCAAAAGAAATGAAATCTTGTCATTTGCAACGACATGGATGGAACTAGAGGGTATTATGCTGAGCAAACTGAGGGTTGCTAGGGAGAGGGGGCTAGGGAGAGGGTGGTTGGGTTATGGACATTGGGGAGGGTATGTGCTATGGTGAGTGCTATAAAGAGTGTAAGCCAGCTGATTCACTGACCTGTACCCCTGGGGCAAATAAAACATTATATGTTAATTTAAAAAATGCTGCTATGTATATTCTGCTCACATTTATATACCAAGAGCAATTTATATAGCCAAGTCTGTCATCAGTGGGGGTGGAACTGTAGTCCTCTCAACAGGAAGTGGGTTGGAAGGAGGTTAAGAGCAGATTCCAAAATGGACCAGTACAGAAGTATAATGAAAGTAGTAATATAATGTATCACAGTGTCCAAAGGCCAAAGTTGTCCAACCTCACTTCCTCATTTTATAGTTTAGAACCCAGAGACCTGGAGATATTAAGTGACTTGCCCATATAATATATGTAATTCCTAACAGTGTACCTGACACACAGTAAGCACTCAAATTCTCTAGACACAACTAATTAACCAAGTTGTTGGTTTTAATTTATACTTTGTTCAAAGAGGTTATATATTCAATAACTTGTGTCTTTCATGTTGGCTTATCCCTATGTGGACACTTAGGTTTTGGTTTTGTCTGCTATGTAAAGTAGTTACCGCTTATGCTCCAACTTGTCATCTTCTAAAACCTTGCTGCCATCTTTTATCTGCTGATGTCTCCTCTTCCCTTTGCTTTTGTTCTTGTGGATTGGTTATTCCTTCTTGGTCAGTTTAATGAGCTGTTGTTACATGATGCTGAATATTACATGTTTAACCTAAAGTTCATAATTTAACTTAAACCACTTATATGACTGTTTATATGGTAACTACTATGGAAGGTATATATTTGTATTATATTGTAACACAATTTAAACTCTCAAAGCTTAAACTTTTTCATAAAGAGATCATATATATATGTATATATATGTGTGTGTATGTATACATATATGTATATATTTATATATGTGTGTGTATGTATAAACATATGCATATATATAATATATATGCGTTTTTTAAAAATCATTCTTGGGGCACCAGGATGGTGCAGTCAGTTGGGCGTCCAGCTCTTAGTTTTGGCTGGGGTCATGATCTTGGGGTTATGGGATGAAGCCACTCAATGGTCTCTGCTCTCAGCATGGACTCTGCCTGGGACTCTCTCTCCCTCTCCCCCTTCCTCTGCCCACTCTCTTTTGCTCTCTCTCAAATAAATACATCTTAAAAAATAAATCATCCTTTCTTCTTTTCTTCAAAAGACTATATTTATTTATTTGACAGAGAGATCACAAGTAGGAAGAGAGAGAGGGAGAAGCAGGCTCCCTGCTGAACAAAGAGCCAGATGTGGGGCTCAATCCCAGGACCCTAAGATCATGACCTTAGCCGAAGGCAGAGGTTTAACCCACGGAGCCACCCAGGCACCCCCCTCCTTTCTTTTTTTAATGGAACTAGCTGTTATGCACAGGATACTTAATTCTTAATATTATATGTTTCTAAGATGATTTGTTACTGAAACTTGCATGTTTTTAAAGACTAAAAATTTCATCGTGAAAGGATTTCAACCTAAAATGGAACTGGAGGATATAAGATGGAGTATCTCATGCACACACCTTAGAAGAACAGAACTTTAGATATGAAAGAGTGACTTCCATTAATTGCTTGATTTACAGAAGACCAAGACCTATCTCCTGACCAATGAACATCTGCCAAGAACTGCTCCCCATCCTCAAGCCAATGAAGTTTCTGCGTATACTCTGGCTGCACTTGCCTTTCTGTGCACTACTTGCCTGTAAATATAGCTTACCCCAAAGCCTCAATGGACTCTCCTACATCTTGTTCTAGCATGTATTTCCTGAATTGCAATTCCTCTGCTATTCCCAAATAAACTTACTTTCTGGTAATTTGAGCTTGTCTCAGTTTACCATTTTATTTATTTTTTATTTATATTTTTTACTTACATTTTATTATCATATTTATGTATCATTTTATTTACATTTAGTAAGGTAGTGGGTGATCATAATTTAGATTATAAACAAATTCTTTTAACTTTTATAAATGGAGAGTATATTAATACTAGACTTTGATATATTTGACTGTGCTTTCCTCAACAGATATAGGAGTTCAAATTCATTGCATGGGCAGATCTCTTCTTTATTGCCTCAGACATACTATTAACACATTATGAATAATCCCTTAAAGTTACTGCCTTCCAATACTCTGAAACACCCAAAACATACATTAATTGTCAAGGATAGATGTGATATTGTGCTTTATAATAAGAAACATATTTATGATCTTCCTCCCATTCCTGGCACAAATCTCCTAAAATCTTTGGGATTTCCTAAATGATTAGAAGGATAAAGTTTTCTTTTATGATTCATAACAAGCCCCTTTCAACCATACCTGAGTATATGTTAATGGGGTGATTTCTGGAAAATCCCTAAGTAACTCAAGAGTGGTGGTTTTGTTACCAGGGGAACCAACCTTTATCAGAAGATTGGAACTTTAAGCACTCCCTCACCATCTCCCTCATCTCTGAGAAGGGAAAAGGAGCAGGAGATTGAGTTAAACCACCAGTGGATGATGATTTAATCAATCATGTGTAGGTGATAAAGCCTACATTAAAAACCCAAAGGACAGAACTTGGAGATCTTCCAGGGTTGGTGAACACAGATGTGCAGGGAGAGTGGCACATACCCAAGGAGGACATTTCATGCCCTTTTCCCCATACCTTGCCCTAAATAACACTTCCATTTGGCTGTTCCTTAATTATACCCTTCTATAATAAAGAGTAATTTAGTTAAGTGAACTGTATTCCTGAGTTCTGTCAGCCACTCTACCAAATTAATTGAGCTCCCAAAAGGGGTTGTAGAAACCTCTAATTTAAAGGCAATGGGTCAGAAGTGTGGGTAACAACCTATACTTGGGATCAATGCCTAAAGATGTAGGTGGGGGGTGGGAGGCAGTCTTGTAGAACTGAAGCCTTCACCTGTGGGATCTGATGCTATCTCCAGGTAGGTAGTGTCAGAATTGAGTCAAACTGTATGACACCCAATGTGTATCACAGAATTGCTTGATGTGTGGAAATCCCACTAACCTGCTGTCGGAAGGGAAGTAGCATTGCAGCAGAGCACTGAGAGAAGAGGGGACACACAGAAGTGGTGTTCCTTTACAGCAGATTACAAATTTTTATCATTGAACCACCATTCACATGTTGTTAGAATAAATCAATTTTCAAACAGCTCTTCTACTTCCTGAAAAGGAGACTAAAGATCCTCCAACAGGAGGAAGGCTTCTTCTTCTACAGTTACAGATACTAAAAGCACAGGTATGCTGATATAATCTCACCAAGGTATAACGTAAAGGACAGATATAAGGATATCGGAGAGGAGATAAAGACAGCATGTGAGTATGAGCCCTTTCAGAAGAATAAGGAGCAGGGGTGGGGGGCAGGTTATTCCTGGATCATGATTTTCATCTAATTTATTTTATGGTTTGTGGGCAGTTACCAGATATTTTTGTCCTAAGAGTTCCCTCAAACTTTGTTCACTGGGGGAAATTTTTCCTTTCCTCCTAGGTGAAATCTATGTCTCAATCAGGCCTCACTGCTTATTGACTCACTCTGACATAATAGACGGTTTGTGTAGCCACTTTTAGTAAAAAAAAAAAAAAAAAAAAAAAAAAAAGTCTCAGTTCAGAATATATGGTTCAATCCTATATATTCATCAACACTTCAGTCTTCACCCCAAGGTAAGAATTTTCTTCCTCCTCCCACAGCAGAGGCCTATGGTTGACTATCACTGGTCTTAGGAAGGAGTATGGGCTTGCTCTGTTCTTTGTCCTTACTCCTTATTTACTCCTTCCTCACTCTCAAGCCCCAGATTAGAGTAGAAAAGGGACATGAAATGAAGGAGTTAGGACATTACCTGCCTAATTAGACAACTTACACTTTGAGTTAGCTATTCTAATTTGAGACTTTCTTGGGCATAGTTGTGGGTTCTATGGAGGAAGCTTCTTTGACAGGGACAAATCCATTACTTTTGGTTTATGATTACCTACCCCTTTTCCTAGTCCTTAGACACTGTATCATTCATGGTTCACTTCACACAGACCTCACCTGCTGGAATCTTGTCCTTAGTGAACCTCTAGGCTAAAGTAGTACATGAAATGGTGTTGTGGAGGCCACAAGGCTGTTTTCAAAAACCTTTTTTTTTTTTTTT
>RCUC01017890.1:0-16166 GCA_003697995.1 Taxidea taxus jeffersonii
TTTTTTTTTTTTTTTAAGTAAGCTCTCTGCCCAGTGAGAGGTTTAAACTCCCCACCCCAAGATCAAGAGTTGCACGCTTCACAACTGAGCCAGCCGGGCGTCCCCCCCGTTTGCCTTGCTTTTGATTATTTGAAGTGCCGCCTTGAAATAGTATGGATCTCGATCCCTGAGTTTTTAACGCCCCCTCGAATCTTGCACAGGAAATGAGTGACCCAGCTCCAGGCGTGATGACCTCATCCCAGCAGGAGAGGGCAGAAATGGGGTCTGAATCCTGGCTCTCCCCCTTGGTTGCTCTGTGACCTCAGGAACTGATTTTGCCACTCAGAGCCCTAATTTCCTTTTCTGAAAAGAGGAAGTTAAAACTGCCCCCACCCCAGAGCAGCATTTTTTCCCCCAGAGTGGCATTTCTGACCACTGGCAGTAATGCAGTCAGTGCACCTGGTACGCAGTTGGAGCTCAGGAAATGTGAGCGTTATTATGCCCCTTGTGTTAATATGACTCTTGAGGGGCAGCAAGTTCTGGCTCTGGAGTGGGGGTAGATGGGTTCCATCCTGTCTCATCACTTCCTTACTGTGTGACCCTGAACAAATCACTTCCCCTCGCTAAGCCTCGGTTTCCTCCTTCTTTGCCAAAAGGCAGGAAGAAGAGCAAACGGTTATTATGAGAATTCAAAATTCTTGTAAAAGTGCTGACACAGTGCTCATAGAAACAGTCCCATGTGACATCATCTAGGATGCCAGCAACCGTAAAGGGCACTGTTCTTTCACGAGCCATTATGAAATAAAAACTCCTACCCATAAAATTAGGCAGAAGACTGATCTTCCATTGACTATAAGAGCCATTCCAATGTCAGAGTGGTTAAAACATGAAAAAAAAAATGCGCATTTAGAATGGATGAAATGTAGTCATAATGAGATGGCCACAATAGGAACAGATCTAATCTAATCATGGATAATAAAGGGCTTACTGTGTGCCAGGCACAGGACTAAGAACTGTACAGGTAATAGCTCATTAAAGCCTTATAGAAACCCTATAAAGTAGATGTTGGTATTAATCTATTTTCCAGAAAGGAGAGCTAAAGCCCAGAGAGGTTGAATTACTAGCCCAAGGTCACACAGCTGGCAAATGTGGGACTCAGCATTTGCACCCAGGTCAGGGGGCTACAGAAGCAACACTGTAAACCTCTACCCCTCACTGTTCTACCTGCAACAGGTATTCAAAAGCAGGAGGGAGGAGCAGCTGTTCCCATCCCCACCATCATTTTCCTTCCAGTGAGACCCTAATGTCCCAGAGTCAGGGACCCTCTTTTGCTAGCTTGCTCTTCAGCAGCCCTGACAGGGCTCAACCCAGTGCTTAATACCCGGAGTTCAAAAAATGAGTAACCAAGGGGTTGGAGCATGGTTCTCATGCTCGACCTGAGAACCCACCCCAGGGGGGCTCAAGTTGAAAATAAGAAACGTAATTCTACTCACCAGAGATGAACAGACAGGTCCTGAGGGGGACCCTGCGGACACAGAGACTGGGATTTAGGTTCAAGAGCCCAGGCTGGCAGGGCACTCCATTCATTCACTATCATCTACCATCATTCATTCCACCATCACTTACTGAGTGCTGGGCACTGTGCTGTTCACTGAGAAACTGAGAAGCCAACTGTTTCAGCATGAGCCTCAATCCAAGAATGGATTTTATGTTTTTAAATGGTTGACAAAAATTAAAGGGAGAATAATATTGCCTAGCCTGTGGGGGTGGGAAGAAATTCACATGCCAAAGTCCAAAAACACAAATGTTTACTAGAACACAGTCATGCCCTCTCGTGCTTTTGCACTTCTCTGGCGGAGGTGAGAGGTCGCAAAGAGAGCCTCTGGCCTGCAAAGATGAAAACCTGCATTATCTGTCTATTTATGAAAAGCCCAGCCCCTGGTCTGAGTAAATACAAAGGTGCTTGCTTCCACCACATTCGGATGGTTACCGTAAAACAGAACAAAACAAAAGCACAAAACAAACAAAACAAAAACAGAAGACAGTGTTGGCAAGGCTATAGGGAAATCGGAAATCTTATGGCGTTACTTTACTGGCAGAAATGTAAAATGATACAGCTGCTAAAGAAAACAGATGGCAGTTCCTCAACAACTAAAAATAGAATTATGATATGACCCAATGATTCCTCTTCTGGGTATCGACCCAAGGGAATTAAAAACGGGGATTCAAAGAGAGATAGATTTACCCATCCATGTTCCTAACAACATTATCCATGATAGCCAAAAGGTATGTGCCCACCAAGAGATGATCAGGTAATGGACTATTATTCAGCCTTAAAGAAGGACATTCCAACACCTGCTATTGACACAGTGCTCATGGATGAACCTTGAAAACATTATGCTCAGTGCAAAAGCCATTCTCAAAAGGACCAACACCATTTATCTGAGGTCCAGAGAGGAGTCAAAGTCATAGAGACAGAAAGCAGATGGTTCCCACCATCTACCAGGGGCTGAGGGAAGGGGTGGGGTGTTAGTGTTTCATGGGGACCGAGTCTCAGCTCTGCAAGATGAAAAGAGTTCTGGAAATGGACAGTGGTGATAGTTGTATAACAGCGTGAATGCTCCTAGTGCACCACTCAAAATGGCTAAAATGGTAAATTTTGTTACGTGTGTTTTACCATAATTTAAAAATAGTAACAGTAAAAAGGAAAGAGGAACAACCTATCCAGTTCCAATACATCACCCCAAAAGAAAACCCATACATATCACCCATTAAATGGTCAGTCCCTATTCCTCCCCAACCTCTAATATCTGGGAACCACCCATTTGCTTTCTGGCCCTGGGTGTACCTATTCTAGATATTTCATGTAAATGAAGTGGTTGCAATATGTATTAAGTACCACTGAAGTGTGGACTTTCAAATGTCTGATTTTATGGTTTTTTTTTCAAATTTCAGCTCAATTTTTTGAAGGGGAAAAAAAAGAATAAAATGGTCTATATACAGTAATATGGAAAGATCCCAAGATATATTAAGGGGCAAGGGGTAAAGGGGAGGGCAGCAAAATAATGAGTATCAAATCTTCTGACTATATCATGGGGGACATGAGAATCCGTATTTGTATCTACTTGGATGTGCGCTAAGAAACTCCAGAGAGGCACACAGAAAACAAATAACAGTAATTATCTCGTAAGGTAGGTGGTGCCAGGAGGATGGAATCCTTCAGTAGAAAGGAGAATTGTCATTTTTTTCTATCTTTTCTCAGAGCCTTCATTGTAAGGGAGAGGAGGAGGCTAAGCTGGGTGTAGCTTTAGGAAGGCAGTACATGTGAAGGCAGAAACTGGAGAGATGCCCAGATCTTGGCTCCTGAATGCCATGTCCCACTGAAAGGGCCAGGGCTCCTTAGGAAAACAGTTGATTCCAAGACTAGGGCATGGAAAGTACAAGATAGGTCTGGTATTATGCCAGAAAATGAGGAAGAGCTCCGAGAATAATGGGGACATAACAAAAGAACAGATGAGCCAGCCTGAAAGGGCTCCCACTGGCCAAAGTTGGGACAATTTTAAAGCAAGAATACACGGTCATTTCCTGACATAAATGCATACATACATACCTAACCAATAGGCAGATAGGCACACACCCAGCTACACAGATACATAGAAGCTTGATACAGAAATTGATACATAAGTGATTAAAGACACACAGAGGCACAGATAGATACATAGATGATCATTAGATACAGAGATGACTAATTGATAGGTAAGTTGATTGATTAGGACACAGCTAGTCTTTATAGTAGAACATCTGCAAATAAAGTTGGACAAAACCATGGAATTGGAAATGTATAATGTAGCTCCATTACAGAGAAACCAGGAAGCCCCAGGCCAGAAAGAAAAAAATCTCTAAAATACAATTTTGGGGGAAATTGTCAAAATTTAAATATGGACTATAGATTAAATCATAGTATAATGTCAATATCAAGTGTCAAATTCAGGGTTGTTTGTTAAAATCATGCTATGGATATGTGAGAAAAGGTTCTTGTCCTTAGGATGTATTTAGGAGTGAAGGGAAAATATGTCTGTAAACTCACTTTTAAATGTCTTAAGAAAAAAAATAATATGAATTTTTAAAATAAAATGTGCAGAGAAAGAGTGAATGAAAGAGCAAATGAGACAAAATTTTGACAGCTGGTGAATCTGGGAAAAGGCTATTTGGAGTTCTTTGCATTATTTTAGCAACCTTTCTGGAAGCCTGAATGATACAAAATTAAAGCAACAAAACGGGAGAATTTCCCTCTGCGGGTTCCTATTGGGGCTGTGAAGCAGGCAGAGGGGCAACTACAATGAGGGAGGGAGGTCTGGGGAGAGTCCGAAAGATCTGAGGTCATCAGAGAATGAGGTGGTCAGGTGAGCAGAGGATAGGGGAAGAACAGAGGCAGGGCAAACCGTGGGCTGGTGTGTCCACAGGAGCTGGGCCAGGAGGCATGAGTGGCCACCGCACCTGATGGGACAACATTCACTGCCTCTGAAGGAACCAGGGACTGACCAGCCTTCTGGCCTCTGCTCCTTCTCCTTTATGAGGGAGAGAACTTTCATACAAGAAGAATCAATGGGGAAAGGACTGGTCATCATTCTCTCTGTAGCCCCCACTCTGGGCTCAGTAGGCAAGTTAGGCAGAACACGGACTTTGGGAATGACCTACCATGGTGGGCAGGTCTTCCCTATCTCAGGGGTGTCACCCCAAGGCTTCCCACTCTCACAGGACCTTCTCTGGACCCCCTTGCCCTCACTACATCCAGATTTGAGGCACTCACATGCACATAGGGCTTGACCCTGTTACAAGGAAACCAGCCAACTTCGTTGGTAGCCGTATTCCTGCCCTAAGAAGCCAAGAGGGAAAGACACAGAGAGGTTACAGGCATTCACGCGTGTATGTGTGTGTGTGCTGATCTTCTACCCAGTGGGCACTCTGTCTGTCCATCTGTCTCTCTGTGGCCTGCATGACCATGACCCACAGAGTGCCAACCACTATCAACTTCCTGGGAAGACAGCCAGCTCAGAAGGGCCAGGCCAGCCCTAGAAATCCCCATGTTTACCACCCTCCCCAGATGCCACCTCCAGACCAGCCTCCCCTGTGAGAGTCACTTCTAGGGACTGCCTATGCCCATGATGCCACACTCAGGTCCTTCTCCATCATTCCCACAGCCCAGCCTGTACCTCCCACCAGTTCTGTTCAGCCTCAGCCTTGGTGAGCTCCACGATGTCTCCAGGGTTGAGCCGTAGAAAAGGTCCAAAGGCTCCAGGGGGTGGAGGAAGCCCATAGTACTCCTGACATACCTCCATCTTGGGCAGGCCTGGAGGGGAGGGAAGGTGGTGACTCTGTGTGATTGGTGGTCATAGATGTTCAAATCTGAGTCTCACAGCCCACCGGGATGGCAAAAAGTAGGGACTGACAGCACCAAGTGGTGGTGAAGATATGGAGCACCTAGAACTCTCCTACATTGCTGGTGGGAGTCCACCTGGGAAAACTGTCTGTCCTTACCTCCCAAAGCTAAATAGGTGTCTATCTTGTGACCCAACAATTCCACTCAGGTGTACGTGAGAAGCAAACACTCATGTCCACCAAAAGTCCTAGATGAGCTTTCTTCACAAAACCCAAAACTGGCAACAACCCAATGTCCTCAATAAAATGGATATGCCAAATACAATATAATTGTACAGTGGAATACTATGCAGCAATAAACAAGGTGTGAGTCTCACCAATATGATGCTGATCAAAGAAGCCAGAAGCTGGAAGAGGACACACCACATGATTTCATTTTTGTGAAGTTCAAAGGAAAGCAAAACTCATCTATGGTGATGGAGGTCTAAGAGGGGTTCTCCTCTGAGAGCCAGATGGGTATGGGCCAGCAGCACTGTCCAGGAAAACCTTCTGTGTGGTGGAGATGTTCAAAAGTCTGTGCTGTCCAGTAGGGTGGTCATTAGCCAGAGGTGGCTATGAAGCACAGGCACTGTGGCCAGTGTGGCTGAGTACAGGGGTTTGGGGTTATTTAAACTAGTTTCAGTTTGTATTGGACTGTGTAGTTCTAGAATTCAGTGACATGTTCCATACCTTGATCTGCGGGGCAGTTACGGGGGTAGAAATTCATGGAGCCATGTAGTTAGGATGTGTTCACATTATACATCTTATAGGATGTATTTTCTATCTTAATAAAAAGTATGTATATATATGTAATATATAATAATATATTATATATAATATGTTACATACACTATATGCATATATATTATGTATAAATGTGCATATTAACCCATATATATGATATGCCTAAATATAAACATATATATAATAAATATATAGACACTTATATGTATTTCCCCCATTGAGGACATTTGGATCACTTCTAGTTTTTAACAAATAAAGTTGGGGCACCTGGGTGGCTCAGTCAGTTAAGCGTCTGCCTTCAACTCAGATCATGATCTCAGAGTCCTGAGATCGAGCCCCACATCGGGCTCCCTGCTCAGCAGAAAGCCTGTTTCCCCCTGTGCCCCTCCCTCTGCTGTGCTCTATGTCTCTCTCTCTCTCAAATAAATAAATAAAATCTTAAAAAAAAAAAAAAAAACAAGTGAAGGGATGCCTGGGTGGCTCAGTCAGTGAAGCATCTGCCTTTGGCTTAAGTCATTATCCCAGGGGCCTGGGATGGAGTCCCACATCGGGCTCCTTGCTCAGTGGGGAGCCTGCTTCTCCGTCAGCCCGCTCTCCCCCTACTTGTGCTTGCTCTCTCTTTCTCTCTCTCCCTCTCTCTCTCTCACACAAATAAATACATAGATCTTTTAAAAAAACAAATAAAGCTGATATATATTTTTGTACAAAACTGACTATGCAATATAGATACACACAATGATATATGCATTCCTCCTGTTGAGATCATTTAAGTTGTTTCTAATTTTTTACCATTTCAGATAAACCTGGTATATCTGTATTTAGCTATTGATCTAGATTATAAATATCTGTAAACCTTTATATGGTGATATCTACGTATGAACATGGATAGATAGGGATAGGTAGATATTAAATCTGGGTCTTTACACTGATTCTGCAGTCAAATGCTCCACCCCTGAGCTATACCCCCTACACTGATTCTGTATGACTATGGGCAAAGGGTTTATTCCCACCAGCCATACCAAACTGTTCTCATGGGTTGATGAAGGTTGGACACACGCACACCCTGCCTCTTAGCCTTTGCACATGCTGTTCCCTCTGCCTGGAACACCTCTGCCTTCCTCCTCACCTGCCTAACTCCTCCTCATCCATCGAATGTCCACCTAAATGACTTCTCCTCCAAGAAGCCTTCCCTGAAGCCTTAGATTTGTCATGTCCCTCAGTTTTATGTTTCAGAAAACCCTCGATTTCCCCCATCACAATGTCATGTCTTCACGAAAGTCTAAGGGCTTCTGGTGCATGGGGACAGGAAGCACAGGTGTTCTAGCCATGCTTTGTTCCAGATGATGCATACAGTAGACACTAAACACAAGTCACCCATCCCTGCTGTGATTCCACAAAATTCATTAAATAGGAATGAGTCCAGCCTCTCCACACCTCCCCCCACAACCGCCCCCCCACAACCCCTGCCGCTGGGCTAAAAAGAACCCGTGTCCTTCGCTTCCCCCATCCTCCAGGTGGGGAGCATTTTGCTGAGACCACATATCATAGTTAGATTCTGTGGCATGGAATCAAGAGGAAAGGAAAGAACAGTCAGAGGAGTGCCTAGTGACTAAGGCTAGAGAAGGAGCCTGGGAGAGAACAAGCAAAAGGAGGCAGTGGATGAGAAGTGGCTGGTAAGAGGCAGAGCATCTCAGTAAGGACTGTTGCTACCCTACCCTATGCATTCTCTTCCTCGTGCTTGAGCAAAGCAAGTAAAGAATTTGAGTTGGTTATTTTTCAATTCCTTTCAGGTTTCTAGGAGTGGAGCAAATGGATCCCAGCTTCATAAGCAGGACCTTATCTTGTCAATAATGTAATTGTGAGATCTGAGGCAAGGACCGGATTTCCTCCTGCTCCACACCGCACATCCCGCCCCTCCCCCACCCCAGACTCACCCAGCTCATTCCTTTTCTTGTCCTGAGCCCGGCGATGTGGCTTATCCTGCAGGGAAAGACCAAGAAAGCAAGTGTGGCTACTGCGCCCAGCCTGGGGCCTCCTCAGCGCCTCTGTGAGCACCCAGCAAAGGGCCCTGCCCACCCCCCTCCTTAACCCCCATGATTTTCTATGCAGAGAAAGGAGCAGGGGGGGTCTTACCTTCTTCATAGTTCCTGAAAGATCTGTGGGATGGAAAAAGAAATAGTGAGGATGGGAAATCGCCTCACACAGAGCCAAGCCCACCTCCCACCCTCTGTCCCCCAGTGGTACCTTGCCCATGTCGGCCACACGGAGGGACCCTTCCCAGACATTCCTTGTGTGCAGGTGCCCGGCACCGATGACACCGGTACCCCTGATAGAAGGTGCCTCTGGGATGCCAAAGCAAGAGAAAGAGAAGTCAGTGATGCTGAACAGACACAGGCGATCATTTCGCCAAGGCTGCACCCTTGGGTCCTCTTTAGGGCAGGAGAGAGATGGGGGAGCCGAAACTCAAAGAAAGAGCTTCCCACCTCCCAACTCAGGGGACAGATGGCCGGAAGAGCCCCTCTAAGGAGGAAGAGCTGCCCAAGCCCAGGCCCCAGGGCCATCCTCGCAGATGCCCACCTCAGCAGCATCTGGCAAGCCTTGCACGACGTGGTCTCCTCAAAGGAGAACATCTGGAAGTCATGCCCGTTGGCCGTAGCGTTCTCAGGGTAGATGTTGGAGCTGGAGAGGGAAGATAATTCCATGCAATGGAATAGTATTCAGCCGCACAAGGGAATGAAGTAGGGATGCGTGCTGCCGCTTGGACGCATCAGAGCAGCTAAATTGGATATGCTGCATAAGCCCGTCGTGCCTCTCCCTCCGTGCGCTGATGGGCATTTGGGTTGTCGTCACCTTTTGGCCATTGTGAGTAGTGCCGCTACGAACGTGGGCGGAGACCCAGAGCAAACTGGCGGATGCCAGGGGCTGGGAGCAGGGGGCATGGGGAGTGACCGCTCCGGGGCTGCAGGGTTTCCTTCTGAGAGGATGAAAATGCTCTGTAGCTAGACAGAGGTGGTGGTTGCACAACACTGTGATGTACTACATGCCACCAAAGCACGCACTTCTAAATAGCTCAGTTTTTGTTACATGAATTTCACCTCAAGAAGAGAAAGAAAAAGAAGGAGGAGGAGGAAGAGGGGTCCAGGATGGTGGCAGAAGCTCACACAGACCCGCGGCATTCTGAGGATGCCGGCGACATCAAAAGCCTATCCCTCCCATTTCCCAGATGAGAAACCGAGGTTCAGGGGGCCCTCCGGAATGGAGCACAGAATCGCCTCTCAGCCCCTGCCCCAATGCAGAGTCCTTTGAGGACAGCGTGGAGGAGGCGGGGCTCTCACATGGCCATCTCGAACTGCTCCATCCACTTCTTCTTCAGTTCTCGTGTCTTGAAGAACAGCTCATAGCCCTGGGCCCCTTGGTCCTCGATCAGGAGGAACATGTGAGTCCACTGCAGGGAAGCAGGGTTCAGAATGAAGGCAGCCACTCTGCAGAGTGGACCACACACCCTCTCTTCCCCTACCCCTGTGGGGAGAACAGGGTCAGGCCAGAACAGCCTCTGCCTCCAGGAGAACCTGGCATGGGTTCCCTTGTAATGGTCTACCAAGGAGAACCAAATACACGTCCATAACTCTAAAACCACATGCACGCACAAGCATACACACACTCAGGTCACATACGGACACACACACTCGGGCATTCTAAAGGTCAACGGGAGAGCCTTAAGCTGCACGGGGGCTTCCCAGCACTGGGGAGCCCAGTTCTGGCCTCAGAGCCCACCTTCTTGTTTTCTCGATCTCCAGAGGAATCATCTCGAACCTGGAAGCTATGTAGGTTCACAAAGTCCTTGAGGTCGTAGGAGTCCCCTCGGCGCTTACAGATGAGCAGAGCTTTGTCCAGCAGGAAGGCATACCTGAGAGCAGCTGGGTCAGGTATCCTTGTCCGACTCCCCCCAGCAGTCCCCACGGGCTCCCTGCCTGATCTCCTCCACCTTCCTGGCCCCACCCTGCTGTCCATCTAGGATTCCTGCCCTTCACCTCCCCTGAGGCCAACTTAGCAGTGCCCTCCTGCCTGTCCATCCTGATCTCACCCCCAAGATGGGTACTGATCCCAGCACCTGTCCGTCTTGGCTCCACCCACACACCCACGCGGGTCCCCCCAGCCTGTCCACCCAGGCTCCACCCCCCGGTATAAGTAGAAATCTGGCCCCACCCCTGCCCAGGGTCTAGCCTCTATCTATTGGTTCCACCCACCTGTCCATCTTGGAGCGCCGCTCCACTGAGGTGATCTTGAGCTCCCCGTCGATCTTGGGCCGGCCGTAGTGCGCTAGAGACTGGTCCTATGCGGCAGGAAGGGGGTCTGGCAAGGGGCCACCAAGGAGGACACCAAACGCTCTCCCCATATGGCCACACGCCTGGCTCTCCCTGCCCCACCCCCTCACCAGGTTCTCGATGGACAGCTGGAAGTTGGTGATCTGCCGCAGCGTCTCGTTGTCCCGCTTGACCTCATTCACACACTGTGCCAGGTCCTGGGGGTGGGACAGGTAGAGGCTACCCCACGCAATCCCCTGCTGGCTGGGGATAGCGGTCAGCTCCCACCAGGGGCTGGCAGGAGGTGTAGAGACGGTGTCCCCAGCATGTCCTGTCCCCAAAGGGGGTTTTGGGAATCACCCACTGGTCACAGAGGTGTGTCACTCTTGGTGAGAGGAGGGGCTGCCCTTGGATGGGACCGTGTGCCTGGCCTGCGCTACCTTGAATGCACGTGTGCGTGTGTGTGACCACTCACCCTCATGGCATCCAAGGCCAGCCGCAGGCTCTCCTTTTCCACCGCATCCTGCGTGTGTTTGACCAGCTCCTGCATGGCCCACAGAGACAGACGTCACCTGGGCCTGCCTTCTCCTCTCAGGAGCCCTCCAGGCAAGTCTGGCCCACGAGCTTCCCCCTTCCTCCCAGAGGGTCCTAGAGCCTGGCCCCTGGAAGCCCGCTGCACCCCACTCCTAGGACTCAGAGAGGTACGGAAGCCACGCCCTTGCCCCGCCCCGCTCGCGCACCTGGAGAAGGAGGTGGTACTTGAGGACCCGCTGCATGGGCACCATCAGCAGGTCCCGCAAGGTGAACCTCCCGTTGTTTGCTCGCTGAGAACATTCCTGGGGGGCCAGAGAAAGAGCTGAGCAAGATGAGGGGGAGCCAGGTGTGGATTTTTCTAGAACAGGAAGCATCATGTCTCCCCGAAGGAAATAAAAGGAAGAATTTCCTGGAAGGCTGGCAAATCCTGCCTGGGGCAGAAGCCCCAGATTCCACGAGCTGAGTGGGGCTGGCAAGGGGGAGAGGGAAAGGTGGGCAGGGCCTCCACGAGGCCAGACATACAGCACACACAGGGGACTGCTCATCATCTCTGCCCTGTCTGAGCTTCCACGAGACACCCTGGGCCAGGGTGGTATCAGCCCAGGGTGGGGGCCCGGTGTGAAGTTGAAGCTCAGCCTGGACTTGGGCCACAGCCAAGGCTGGGGCTCAGCCCACGCTAGGCTGGGGATCAGTGTGGAGTCAGAGTTCAGTTCAGGGTCAGGACCTCATCTTGGTGTCAGTGCTGAGTCCAGAGCTGGGGTTCAGCTGGGGTCAGGGCTCAGTGCTCCCACCCGCCTCCTTCTGCGCCATTCCTCCCACTCGGCTGGTCAGTACCTTCCTCCCCAAACCCTTGGAGGGCAGGTCCCTGGCTGGGCTGCTGCAGAAAGTGGCACCACCCACTCAGTCTCCTCCCGGGTGCCCCTGGGGCCATGGGAAGGAGTAAGAGGTCCCCCAGATGTGGCCCAGGCCCCCACCTCCAGCTTCATCTGTACATCCTCCCGGGCTGCGGCCACACGGTCCAGGTGCTTGCTGGCCGACTCCACCTGGCTGCAGTAGCGGCCGTAGACGAGGAACCTGCAGAAAGGACAGGTGGTCAGCATGGGTGGCCAGCACCACGGTCAGGCAGATCTGGGTGTCAGTCCGGGCCCCACCTCTTCCCACATGGGTGATGCTGAGCCTCAGTCTCCCCATCTGTAAAATGGCATAACAGTGGCACCTCCCACAAGGAGCTATTGTAGCACTGAATGAGATGACGCAGAAGAAGCTCTTAGCGTTTGGTATATTGGCTCTCCAACGTTCATTTAACCAACATTTACAGAGCACCTACTGTGTGCCAGGCCCTGTGTGAAGCACTTTAGGCCGTAATTTTTTAATCCTCACCACACCCTAGGAGGTACGTTCCTGTGCCACACTGATTTTAATAGATGTGACAGTAGAAGCACAGAGAGGTTAAGTGATTTTCCAATACCACACAGCCCCAAAGAGGCAGAGCGGGGGATTGGACCAGAGATGGGCAGTCCCTTGCCCATGATCGAAGAAGGAAGAGCCCTGCCTGTCCAGTAGTCTCTGAGGGCAACTTCTCTCAAATGCCCAGCCTGAGCAGGACAGGGTGACTTCCAGGGGTCCGGGCTGGCCAGCTGGATCTCACCTCTCCTTGTATTTGATGAAGACCTGGTAGAGAGTGGGCGCACCTGGGGCGGCCAGAGCTTCCTTCATCTCCTTTAGGAAGTGAGTGTGCACACGAAGCAGGTCCTACTTGGAGGAAGGGTGAGGGCCAGGGCTCAGGAAGTCAAGCAGGAGACGGGTCACCCTTCTGCCCTATGTTACTCAACTCCCAACCCCTGCACTCCAGAGACTGGTGGGGCCAGAAGGTTGTCCCCACTGGACAGAGGCCAGGAGGACTTGGAACTGGTCAGCTCACCTCGATGTTGATGAAGATGATCTCAATGTCCTGGGGTTTGAGGAACCGCTGCAGGGGCTTCATGAAGTGCTGTGGGAGGAGAGAGAAGGGTGAGGGAGACTGAGACCTCTTCCTCCAACCCAGTCCCAGAGAGATGGGGACAAGGCAGCAGAGTCAGAAAGAGACTGGGAGAGAAAGACTGTTGGAGAATGTCCACACAAACACCTGTCCCAGCACTTCCTCACAACAGTCAGAAAGTGAGAACACCCCAAATGTCCATCAGCGGATGAATGGGTAACAAGACGTGGTCCACTCACACCCGGGAAAATCAGCCCTGAACAGGAGCGAGGCGCTGACTTGCGCTGCTGCGGGGGACAGACCCTGAGCTCACGACGCTCAGGGAGGGAAGCAGATAGAGAAGCCCAGGCGGTGTGTGACTCCACGTGAGTGACACGTCCAGACCAGGCTCATCCATGGAGACGGGAAGCAGATTAACAGCTGCCAGGGACTGAGGAAGGATGGGGGTTTAGGGAGTGATGGCTAAAGTGTATAGGTTTTCTTTGAGGGGATGATGAAACGGTTCTAAAATGAAACAGGGCAACAGTTGCACGACCTTGTAAATAAACCAAAAGCCACTGGATTGTACCCATTAAATGGGTGAGCTGTATGGTATATTAAGGTTCTCTCAACAAAGCTGTTCAAAAAGCAATGGCGGAAAGGAAGGGACTACAAGGTCAGAGAGACGTAACTGAGACAGGAGGACAGGGCGAGGATATAGGAACGGTATAGACAGGGATAAATGGACACACATAGGGGAAGAAAGACAAACACAGGAAGAAAGAGAGACCCCGAGGGAAAGAGCGACAGATCAGCAGAGGAGACAGGATGAAAGAGAGAAGCAGAGATGAAGAAGCAGAAAGCAATGGGGGCAGAGAAGAGCTCCAGGCCCGCTTGGAGCACAGGTGGCCTCTCATGCATGGCCCAGAGGTCACCGCACCGGCGGGCGCGCACCTGCCCACCCAGCTCCCGCGCATGCGCCTGCCAGGGGCTGGCTCCCAGCACCGCACCTGTTGGATAGAGCCTAGTGTGTCTGTATACTTCTCCTCCGTCTGCTGGATCTCCCGCAAGCAGCAGCACCGTTTGTCATACTCTGTCATCTTGGGCTGAGAATGGGGAGGACAGGTCAGTGTTAGGGGACCCGGGGCTGCCGCGGCCCCGGCCATGCGCCCGCCCAGACGCAGCACTCAGCCCCACGCACCGGCATGGGCATGGGCTCCGTGCGCATGAGGTCTTCATAGATCTCATCGCCCTCCGCCTCCTCGTTCTCCACGCAGTCGTACAGGTCCTCATCCTCCTCCACCGTGTCGCTGAGGGGTGTGGAGTCAGCCAGGGCCCCCGGAGCTCCCAGGCCAGGGACCCCTCAGGTCCCACCCAAATCAAACTTGTGTCCCCTCAGATCCACAGGGCAGGGCCATGTCCTCTCAGACCCCTTAGGGCAGAGCCATGTCCCTTCAGACCCCCAGGGCAGGGCCTTGTCCCCTCGGGCCCCCCAGGGCAGCCTGCATCCCCTCAGACCCCCAGGGCAGGGTGCTGGTCCCACACACTCACTCGATCTGGTCAGACAGGCCGCTGTAGATGTCTTCGTCACCCACACTGTCCTCTTCAGTTGGGAAGGGCCTGGGGGAGCCACAATGGTATGAGCCAGAAGCCTGGGGCCCAGGGTGGGAGAGGCACAGGAGGGAAGGACTGGGACCAGATCAACCGAAGGCTGCCAGCTCAAATGGTTACTCACATGATCCCCTTATTCTGGGCAATCGGGGTCCAGGACAGAGCAGACAGTGTGTAGATGACCTGTGACAAGGGCCACAGTTGCTCAGTAAGCCCCTTACCCACCCACATGCCAGAACGTAGCCTCAGACTCCAACATCTGAGGCTAGATATTATGGTTAGACTCCAGACCAGGAGCCTACTTCAGGATTTTCTCCACCTCCACTTCTCCATGTAGCAGGTCAAGGTTCCCTTAACTAAGCACCCACCACTTGATTGCCTTCGTCTATGCAATCCTTATAACCACTCAGAAAGTATAGGATGATATTACTCCTGTGTTAGAAAGGAGGGACCTAGGGCTCAGAGAGGCATGGTCACAAATCTGAGGTCACACAATAAGTAGCAAAGCAGGGACTGGAGCCCAGCTGCACAGGCCCCATGCTCCTCGCACCTGGTGTGTTGTGTTGCCTGGTCTGACTTAACTGTTCTTCTCCCCGACAGCACTTAGCTTTCCTGATGGAAATATTCGTGGAAACGGACTGAAATCCAGTCTTCCAGCTCTACGTGTGCAGCCCGGTGAGCAGTTCAGCCGCCGCTTACCTTCCCAAAATCCTGCACATCGAAGAGGTCAAAGGCCTCAAAGAGTTCACTCCGCTTGAGGCCAAACTTCTCGCAGCAGGTAGACAAGAACGTACGGATGTTCTTAAGGCACAGGAACTGTGAAGAGAGACGGAAATGGGGGTGTAGGAAACATAACAGGACAGGGGAGAAGCTGAGCCCTGGGCAGTCTGACTTGGGGACTGGCACAGAAGAGGAAAAAGTAAGCCACATCTCTCTGGATAAAGATCGAGCTGTACCGGAAGCTGACTCTACCCTTGAATCCTTGTTTATTGAGATGAAATTCATATATCATAAAGCCAACCATTAACTGAAAACAAAATGTAGTATATACATATATGGCATATTACTCAGCCAGAAAAAGGAATGAAATTTTGATTTATGCTACAGCATGAATGAACCTTGAAAACATTATGCCCAGTGAAATAAGCCAGAAATGGAAGGACAATTATTGTAGGACATGAGGTCCCTAGAGCAGGCAAATTCACAGAGACAGAAAGTAGATGGTGGGAGTCAGGGGTTGGAGGCGGGGGTGGGGAGTCAGTGGTTCATGGGGACAGAGTTTCTGTTGGGGAAGAGGAACAGTTTTGGATGTAGTAGTAATGGGTAGACAACATTGTGAGCAGACTTAATGCCATTAAATTGTACACTTACAAATGGTTAAAATAATAAATATTCTATTTTGTTTACATAGTATTCAAATATTTATAAAATTTGTATTTGTAATTATCAAATATATGTCTTACGTACATGTATGTAATAATAAATATTGTGCATCTTTTACAGCAATAAAAAAATCTAACCATGAACCACTTTAAAGTGTACACTTTGTGGGGCACCTGGGTGGCTCAGTGGGTGAAGCCTCTGCCTTCCGCTCAGGTCATGATCTCTGCTTGGGGGGG
>RCUC01017903.1:0-22679 GCA_003697995.1 Taxidea taxus jeffersonii
AAAAATTAAAAAGTTATATGTGTATCTACAATACACATATACATTTATATATATGAATAGACTTATCTATATATATATGAAATATATATAAATATATATGTGAAATATTTATATATATATGAAATAGACTTATTAATTCTCTTGCTTACTTGTTTTCAGTAAGCAATGCAGGGTAGGAAGCATACAATACATAAAATGCCATAAATATATATATATATATATATATATATATATATATATATATATATATATGGCATTTGAAATTTCCTGGCTTTCTGTGACCCTGTGACCCTAGTCATGGCACTTGAACTTCTCCTCTGAATTAATTTTGTATCTATCTTTAAGACTATCATTTTGAAGAGGCATCAAATTAGTTGTCATTTTGGAAAAAGACAACCTTATTTTTCTGAATGCTGCTGAGCAGGTAGATTCTAAAGTAGATCCTAAAGGTTAGGATCACAAAGGAGTGTGGATTTCCTCTCCCCCTCTAATACCCTGTGGCTTTTACAAGAGGCCATAATGCCAGTGGCAGAATGGGGTGTAGATGTGGAAACGAACTCTTATTTTCATGCAATATTATTATATGACAAAGAATTTACATGTTACAAATGCTGTGAGGAAGCAGATTTAAAATCTAATATTAATTACTAACATTAGGTAAGTACTTTTCAGTAAGCAAAGCAAATGGGAAAGCACTTTTCATATACTACCTAATGTAATCCTCTTAACAACCTGTAAGGCAAAGATGGTGTCATCATTCACATTGTGGTTCAGGGAGGTTGAATAACATGCCAAAAGTCTCCAACTGTAGAAATGAGTCAAGCTTTGAACCCAGACCATCTAACTCCAAAGCCCTTGCTTTAAGCATTGCAACATATTGTTTTCTCTGGCTAGTAGTAGTCTTGGAAGTATTAGTATAACGTGATATGAAACTGTGTAAGAACATAATCTCTTATTTCTGCATGTATCAGTGCAATGAAACTGTAAATGCTTAGCACTGTGTCTGGCACAGATTGTATATATAAAAACATATATATCACCAAATGGTAGCCACATTTACATTAATACTGGCAAGCATATATATATAGTAAGAATACTTAGGTTTAGAAACCGAACAGATTTGGATTTGAATCTTTTCTCTGCTACTTACTAGGAGTATGGCATCTCAATGGTTTGTGCTGAAGGATGTACCTACTAATACTTGTTCTAAAGGAGCAGTGAAACAAATTATACACATTTATATAAAAGTTACATATCTTTATATACACGCACATCCATCATTCAGTGGTGAATATGAATGTGAACCCGTGTATCCTGTGCCCAGAAAAGGAAACCAAGATCCAGAGAATGAGTTAACCACAATCCTGTCATTTACAAATGACAAAGAACACTTAATTAATATCTCCTGAGTCTCAAATCAAGGTACTTTAAATGCAGATTGCTTACTAACCACTTATTTTTATTCCTACTGAATTGCTAAAGTTCATTTTACAAAGGAACCTGTCTGTCTTACTCCCCGCTTTTTCAAAAAGTATTTCTGTAACAACTAAATCCCTTCAATGCAATTTATTACCTCTAGAAAAGATTTGAAAATCATTTACCAGTGAAATAACTACAGCACATAAATATTTCAAAGAACTATTTTTCTTATTCATCCAGAAATATAAAAGATACACAGTGTATTCATTTTAGCTAGGTCAACCAGATTTATATCAATGTATTCCTATGTTTCTAACTGATATCATGGTTTTGCGGAATGGATTCCAAGAGGCTGATGAATGCAATCTTTATACTAAAAACATGTTTATTTGACTATAGCATTGCATAAATACCAATATTAAGATCTAAGGTATTTAAAAATGTATCATGTTTGGTACTTTTCCTTTCTAAAAATTTATAGCTAACTTTCAATGATATTCATCACTGTAGGAGGAAAATTGGCACAGACAACTCAGAAGAGTGAATAACCAATTCCCAGATTATTATATTTGATTCTGTAATATATTGTGGCTGCAGGCTGCCAAAACAAACAGTTTAAATGTAAACAGCTCAGCTGAACTACTTATTTGATATTAAATAGATTTTTTAAATACTAGTTGTTTAGTGATTTAATTAAGCCAACTATAATTGCAAGGTTTATGTTTTTTTTCCTTTGATCATTCTGTTTTAATTTATGGGTTTTAGATAATTGTATGATTTTTTTCTTGATCATATTTAGGCTATACAGAGTAAAGATAGTGTGTTGCTGACAGAGAAAAGCTGCTTAAAAACTGGTGGGAATATGGTCTAGAAAGAGTGAATTGACATGTGAACGATCTTGTCTTTAATGAAAAATCTCAACCAGGTTTTATCTTTTCCCCCATACCTTCTGCTTGATGATCATCTCGTTGATGTCTTCAAGATCACCCACCATCACCCTCTGTGATTTTATAACTCGATCAAGTAGAGACAGCCAGTCGGTAAGTTCTGTCCAAGCTCGGTTGAAATCTGCCAGAGCAGGTACCTCCAACAGCAAGGAAGATGGCATTTCTAGTTTGGAGATGGCAGTTTCCTTGGTAACTGCGGGTTGTGTCACCAGAGTAACAGTCTGACTAGGAGCTAAATTTTTTTTTTTTTTTTTGCAAAAAAAGAAAAAAAAAAAAAAAGAAAAATTAAACACAAGCAAAGAAGCCAATTTCAGTAACAACAGAACAAGCTTAATTAAAGTACAGCAATTTGAGCCAAAGTATTATTTATTATGTTACAAATTTTTCTCCAGCAACATGAATATTTTACACAGTACTACATGATAGGACAATTCAAGGACTCACACTTTTCATTAGTACACATTTAACAATCTTTCAAAATGATTTTGCTTATTCTAATGGCTGGACAATTTAATTTAAATGGTCATTCTCCAATAACAATTATATAGACTGTGAAGCTGGTAAAGAAAAAAGTATTCAGACTTTACCAGTTAGGAAAGTTTTACTTATTTTTTCTCATTCAAGATAAAAAAAAAAGCAAAAGTCAAGTTTGAATAGATTTTATTTCCTTGACCAGGAAGTAAATTACCTTGGAGTTGGATCCTAGGGAAATCAAAGGCAATGAAATGTTTTCGTCTTTGTTCTGTATTTTATATTGGGAATAGTTTCTCATATTTTTTTTCCTTTTCTTTCAGACGGGTCATAAAGTGACTGGCAGTAGAGAAAACCAAAGCTACATAAACCTATAAAAGATTTTCTACTTGGGTATGAAACACTATTTCCAGGTTACTAAGAAGTATTAAATATATATTAATACTGTGGAACACTATAGTATAAGATGGCATATGGCAATTGTTAAGGTCCAAAAAACTCCTGAGTAAAAACACTTAGGAGAGAATCCTTCTCTCTGTTCCCGGAGCTCTGTGACCTTTGTTACATCATTTAACCTCTCTAAGCTTCAGGTTTTCTCCTCAGTAAAGAAGGGACAATAACAGAGTGAATGTTAGAGGGGCAGTTGTGTGGATTCCATGATTAATATATGAAACGTACACAGAACAGTACCAGAAAATAACAACAATATTAGCACAGTTTCTGACACTGGTTGGTAATAATGTTAGGTATCACTATTTTTATAAGCACCCGATGAAAAAGAAAAACAGTGATGAATGAATATAACGAGAAGTTGCAGATAAGGGGTAGAAATAGGTGAAATATTTGGGAAAAATCAAAGGTCTGTGTGTGGCCCTTTATTTACTAAAGGGGGCCGAGCTTGCTAGTGTGAATTGTTACTAAATACCAACAAAGAGCTTGGTAATAGATGGTGAGTGATGAGGGGAACAGAATACCTCATCTGGTTTAAAGTCCAGAGTCTCTGAAGCCTACCACATTAAGGAGACCAGTAGCAAAGAAATAATGGACTATGTAGTTTAGAAGGGAAGCTTTGAGAGAAAGCTGCAAAGGACAACATCTTAACGGGAGACCTGAGAGCCATGGACAAGGAAGGAAATGTTCTAAGAACGTGAGAAATGTGCCATGTGTGAATTCCATTCTGAGGTGGCCATAAATCACTTTTCATGGTTGTATTACTTTCTGCACTTTAAAGGCTGTCTTTTTGTAGAGAAGATGATGAGGGAAATGGAAGGATGCTTCCTCTCTCTCAAGCTTCTCAGGGACAAGGGTTTCCTACAGCTGGGAGAAGTAATCTTGAACAAGGCAGAAAGAAAGGAAAAAGGTAGAGTGTTAGAATAAAAAGTAATGGCAAGAAGTAATGACTGAAAAACAATAATACTGAGAAGAAAAAGAAGAAACAGTTTCTTGAGTCTCTCTCACTACAGTGAGGCTCTTTCTAGAAAGAATGACATATAATCTGCAGCAGAAATAGCATCTTGTGATCCAAAACTCCTACTAGGAAGCATGCGGGCCAACAGGATCTAAAATTCTTAAAAGGGATTCCAAGAGAGGAGCCGAATCCCTGAAGAGGATGCATGGGTGAAGATAAAAAAAAAAAAGAGCTAAATTAAAGCATCAGTGGAAGAGCTAGCTGCTGAATGCCTGGCTGACTAGAAAATATGGACAAATTGTTCTTAAAATAGACACACAACAGATACTGAGGTAACATATAGTACTTTGGGATGATTTCAAAGTTCTGGAAAGTGTCAGACAACATTTTCTTTTCTTCTCCTTCTTCTCCTCCTTCTTCTTCCTCTTCTTCCTCTTCTTCCTTTTCTTCCTCTTCTTCTAGCTTAACGTACTAAAAATTTGACCCTCAAAAGAGAGCAGAAGGATTTTTTTTCTCTAGATTTACTTCTGACCAATAAAGCCATGCCTAATGAAGTGGAAATGGTCATGTCATCTTAAATTTCAATGCAGTGAAAGATGAGAATATAGAGAATTATCATATTTCAACTGTTTTGAACAAAGTCTATTGAAAAGAAAGGCTGGATCCAGAGACTGAACAACAGAGAATGATTCAAGATGACTAAAAAGTACAGACAAATGACACTGGAATGATAATAGCACAAAGTTCTCCAATGAGGAAAAAGAAAGAAGTACCACCAAGTACAATGTTGGCTGAAAGAGATTTATAGGGAGATTGAAAGGTCAGCTAGGTAGCCATGGATATACCTAATCATGAGCAGGTGATCTAATTTATGAACCAGTCAGGCCCTTCATTGCTTGTTTCCTCTCCTCCAGCACTCAACATCTGAAAACATCTCTAAAGCAGTGGGAAAGGGAGGAGAGTACCAGGTACCTTCTGCTCACTGCTCTACCTCCTACACCTTGCACAGGGACTGGAATACAGTAGGTGCTCAACTGATGTCCTCTGAATAAATGAATGAATCTAAAAAACAAATCCATGCACAGTAAGATTTTGAGTACACTTAGAGGCCTTCTACCCATGGGGAGCTCTAAAGGACAACAATCTCAAAGGATGGCATCTTGAAGACTAGAACACAGAATACTCCTAGGCTCTCACTCTTTAAGTCATTTTAACTATTCTCAGAACAAGAAAATAATGGAGGGAGAGCCACTGATTGGGGCAGACAATGGAAGTTCAAATATTAAAGAGAGAAAATAGAACCGATCAATTTTTTGATTCCCTACTCTTCTATCAAGGGGCGAGGTAAAAAGCAGGAAAGAACACTGGATCAAGAAACAGAGTGTAAAACAGACTATCTAAGGTCAGACTGTTGGATTTCAATCCTCACTCTACCATTTCTTAGCTGGGTAACCCTAGGCAGGTTACTTAAGCACTCTGAATCTCAATTTACTCCTCTGTAAAAGGGCAATTATAACAGTATTTCTCTCACAGAGAGCTGGCATTAACATTTCCTACATAAACAACCTTGGATGAGATTACAGTATTTTGAAGTAAGGGATTATGTCCTGCTTGATAAATTAAACTTCTGTGAGCCTCAGAGTATTCACCTACATAATAGACAAAACAGTACCAATCTCATGAAATTGTTCTAAGTATTTTATGAATTCATATATGTAAGTCTTCTCCTAGCATCCTTCTGCCAGTAGATATTCTGTGTGAATTTTCTTCTCCTTCCCCTTTTGCTGCTTAAACAATGTTTACTGGCTACTGACTTTATAAATTAGCATGCCATTCTGGGCTCTGATCTCTTTGAACCAGAATTCACTCCAGCCTCCTCTCCTTCCATTTTTTCCATCCGCCCACCCCAACACCTCAGTCTCCATTCCATATTCTCCAAATAGCACTGGGAATTTCCTACTTTTGTGCCCTCCTACACAAACTCTCTTCTCCCTTCTCCAAATATTCCATTTCCTTATCAAATCCCAACTCTACATTTCTGTGATTTATAAAGAACCAAGATAAGTCTATAACCAAAAAGTCTTCATGAGGTATAGAATTAAACTATTCTTTGGAGTACTAAACACTACAAGTCTTTAATGTTTTACTACTTAAATCTAATCATTACTAAGAATAAAATCTTATATCAATATTAGGTTTTTGTTTGTTTACTAGACAAACTAGAAGGTAGTAATTGATAGTAACTAAGAGAAGGATTCTAAACTCAGAAACTTTGGATCTCCAAGAGTAGAGAAATAAATGCTATAACATAAAGTAGAAAGAGGTTAATTTACATCTAGTTCATATTTTATTAGGACCAATTCTACCTAGAATGCTATTTAAAATATTTCATTTCTCCTAAAAAAAAGAAGACTTCTCTGTAGATCCATGCATGTATTTTTCTTATTTTTTTTAAGCAAGATGTTTCAAAGGGGAAATTTTTGAGGTCCTGAGAATATCTCATTTTATTATGTTTACCAAATTGACTCATACTGCATTTTCAGATGCCTTTACTTTTATCTAAAAAGAAAAAAAAAATAACAAGTTTCCTTCTTTTCCACTGTCATGCTACTAGAAACAGAAGCAAATCACTTTGTTAGGTAAAGTGTTGGCTAGTCAGATCTGTAAGGGGGCAGTTCCAGTAGGTTTTCCCAGACTGAGCAACAGAATCTTGACTTTAAGCAAGGGATATTTAGTCCTCTCAGAGTTTTCCAATAACACCATGATTTAAAAGATGGAAGGATAATTTGTTGAGAATTCTCTCAACTCATAATCCCGATCAGGTAAGGAGTTAGGATACATAAATGACTACACAGAATCTTATACCTGAACTTGTGGGATGAGTTTCCAAGTTCTCCCTAAGGAGCATGGGAAATGGCTTCCCCTCCAGCCAGTAGGTACCCCTTCCCCTGTGCCCAGTTTAATGCCCCACAGTCTGATATGCTTATCTGGATGTCCACCCCTTGCCTCAAGTCACTGTCCAGGGTCACAAGAAGCTTGCCTTGAGAATGACCACTTCAGTTCTCAGTCTCGCAAACCCCATATGGAGGCCAAGGTTATTCAATTCAAGTATTTTGGGAGAAATATCTCTTCCAGGATTGGGTCATAACAGATAAGAGTTCTTATGATGTCACATGACTAACTGTCTTTCCAGCAACAGATTTTGCTGTCTTTCCTGCTTAACCAGTTACCAGTTCATGCTAGAACCATGTGTATTACAATGTGTATCATTAAGTCAGAGAGAGATACACATTGTGTATACGTGTATTTATCTGTATAGATAGATGTACTCACAACACACAGAGCCTGTACTGTCTGACTACTGGTGACTGCAGCATAATGTGTTTCCCATGCATTTGTTAGGAAATTAAAAATCTCTATTAAAAACTGTGTTTTCTTTCTATAGTTAAGCAGACAGAAAGTCAAGCCCAAAATAGGTGGAAGGAACTGAGTTTGGCACGCTGGAATAGTAGCATGAATAACAATAGGTGTAACAAACTATTGCAAACCACAGCTTTTCACTGAGTATTTTGTTAATTAAAAGGTGTTGGCTATAGGAGGCAACTCTCATTTTTTCAAAAGTGTTTGAAGCATATTTCTCTAGTCTACAAATTTAACTGGTTTCAGGGGTACATGATTAGTCGGACTAACAGCTGTACTTAGAGCTTTAAAGGAGCTACTAAATCTTTTAAAAAACACACACCCCCAATGTGTTTGGCATACTTCCTTTGAAGTGTTCACATGTGGTTTTTCTGTAATTCACAGGTCTCCTTCATTTGATAAAAAAGCAAGAACCCCATATTCTATTCCTTGCTTTGTTGTGTGAATACGGGTAATGTTTCTGTTTTCTTTACTTTTGTAAGTGAAAAGTCAGTGGACTGACTAAATGATAAATTACTGGACTCACACTAGCAAAAATACCTAAAAGTTCCATTCCGTATAGGTGGTCCGACTGCCTTACTGCTTCACATAATCGCAAAAAAAAGGAGAGACTGGGGCGCCTGGGTGGCTCAGTGGGTTAAGCTGCTGCCTTCGGCTCAGGTCATGATCCCAGGGTCCTGGGATCGAGTCCCACATCGGGCTCTCTGCTCGGCAGGGAGCCTGCTTCTCCCCTCCCCTCTGTGCCTGCCTCTCTGCCTACTTGTGATCTCTGTCAAATAAATAAATAAAATCTTCAAAAAAAAAAAGGAGAGACTGTTTAGCCACCTGCAGGTCACCACTAGCTGAAGTAACTGTTCTCTAGGTAAACGACACTGGGGAAAGCTTTTCTTTTTGAATATCTGAAAGAATGGCATGTGGCTTAATGAAATATGTAAGAATTGGAGAGTACATGCTAACAAAGTTAGGAATCATGCTTGGACTGGAAAAGAAAATCTCTAGTGCATGGGGGAGGAAGAACTTCACTTCTTGGCTCTGAATATTTGTCATTTGCACACACAGGTGGATAATTAAAAATAACTTTTACAAATCCATAAACATTTACCTTTCTCTATCTTTCTTACTCTAAAGTGGAAATAAAATAGGTGACTCAACTATCACTGATTATTTACATTTTAGCATCATAAGGGCATGTGCTATCTGTGGGCAAGGCCTAGAGATTCAGAACTCAAGGATTCACGTTATCCACCTGTTTTTCTGGATTTTACGAAAAAAATTGTTAGATGTGAAAACCCTAGATTTTTAAAGCTCAGTAATGCTACTTTATCACTTTTAACTGATTCTCTCCTGCAACTAAGAATATAATCCAAGTGAGAAATATTGCTCCTACTGGGAAGGAAGAGAGATTACCGCCAACACTATAACCACTATCATTTACTCAACGTTTCTTATGTGCCAGGCAAGGTTATTTATAAGCCATTTTTATTAAATTTTTACCCAACAATATTCAGGGTAGGTATTCTCCTTTTACAGGAAGGTAATATCTGCTCCAGATCTCACATTAACAAGTGGCAATGTGAAGACAATGTGATTAATCAGGATACGTATTTCTAAAAATGATCTGGTCATCTGATACTTTTTCTACATGTCTCATTCAATATAAAAAAATTATTCACTACTCAAATACTTTTGGCTGCATTTACAATATATAGCACCCACTAAATACATCTAATATCAATTCTAGCTGGGGAGAAATCACCTTGAATGAGCCATAAAAACATGGATTATAGCAATGAAGTGGATCTGGCTTTCTCCCCCAAGTTCAATAATATTCTTGAGGAATAACTCCAATCTGACTTCACCCAAACATGTATTCTTCTTTCACTAATTTGAAGACAGAAATAACTCTTGCTTTTCTTTTTTCAGTTTGTATCTTCTAAGTGCCCTTCTCTGTCACATTTTAAATTTTTCCCACATGCATTTGGTAAAAAGCTAGGTTTGTTATCCTGAGCGCTACTGACATTTTGGTCTGGATAACTCTTTGATGTGTGTTGTCATGTGTACTGCAGAATGTTTATCAGTATCCTTGGCCAGAGTACCTTCCCAGTTGCGGCAACTAGTCATGTTCCCAGATATGATTGAATGTCCCCTGAAGGGAGAAAATTTGTCTCTGGTCCAGTACCACTGACAAAAGGCTCTCTCAATTTTATTTTTACCTCTCTCTTCCCTTCCTACAGTGTGTGTGTGTGTTGGGGGGGGGTTCATATACTTCTTTAGCTCTTTACTGGACATCCTTTACATCTTGCCAAGTTTGAGTTCTATGTTAGAAGTATAGGTTAAGTTAGATTTTTAAGTGCTTCTTTTATGTACAACGATATAGGGCAGGTGCTGAAGAAACAGTAAGTATCCAAAGCTAAAGCTACCAGGGAATGCTGAATGATATTACACAAGAAAGGCTTTGGTGATAAAAATAAAAGTATCTCTGGTAGAGAATAAATGTCCACAAATACTTTCCTTTCCTTCACCTAGAGCTTGTAATAAGATGTTCCAGATCCTCCCAACAAGAGCTATAGTGTATCTCTCTACTGCTTGAATATGGATTGGCCAAGTGACTTGTTTTGGCCAAAAGAATACTAGTAATCAGGATATAAGCAAAGGGTTGAGAAATGCTTGGACATTGGGCTATGTTTGGCTATCCTTGCATCACTATGTGAACTATGCTAGCCTACTAAATAATGATAGGCAAGTGACCCTGTCATACCCATTGTTTCATCCAATAACCAACAAGTACTAGATACATGAGTGAGGCCAGCAACCACCAGCTGACCATAAATACACAAATAAGTCCAGGTGAGACCAGTAAATGAACTATCTAGATAAGCCTGGCTGAAAGTAGACCCCCAAATTCATGAATAAAATATGGGATTCTTATTTTGAGACACTACCTTTGTGGGGGGTAGCTTGTTACACAGCGATAGATAACCAATACAACATCCATTTCTGCCTATCAAATACATGTATCCAAAACGGGATTTAAAATGCCCATCCTGGGGTGCCTGGGTGGCTCAGTGGGTTAAAGCCCCTGCCTTCAGCTCAGGTCATGGTCCCAGAGTTCTGGGATCGAGCCCGGCATCGGGCTCTCTGCTCAGCAGGGAGCCTGCTTCCCACCCCACCCCCCGCCTGCTTCTTTGCCTATTTGTGATCTCTCTCTGTCAAATAAATAAATAAATAAATACAATCTTTAAAAAAAAATAAAATGCCCATCCCATGGCTATAGAAATGAAAAAAATGCTGACACAGCAAATAGAACACAGCTAAGAAATAAAGAGTCTTCCAGTTCAAGTGTGAGAGACAGAAAATTGAAGATACACTTGGCCATTGGATGATGCCTATAAATGAGGCAGCTGTTGTTTTATAAGATATTTGAAAGGCAATGACTTTACTAAAAATTTGCTTTTAGTGCACACGTAACTTTGCAAATGAACAAAGTAGAGAACCTAATAAAGACAGTCATGAAACAGGGAGCCCAGTGCAGAAGACAAGGGAAGAAAAGCCAGACCAGATCATAATGAAGAGTATGCTACTGATAAAGGATGATCATCAATTCCAAAATCCATTTCTCCATTTGGGTATAACCATCTAGGGAACACTGTACAGTTCTAATTAGAGGAAAAATATTGCTTTTTTACTGAAAATGTTAACACTCTAAAAAAATCCTGAACTAAAGAACCCAATCTGTTGTTTATTTATTTTTAATAGAATTGCTCCTACCTGATTATTAGATATATGATTTTATAGCCAAGCATGAGCAAAACCAGGTAAGCAGCCCTCTATACCATTTAGTCTAAAGGAGTCTCTTATTTTGGGGACTAAGTTACCTTTTTACTCTAAGTAGTAAAGTAACTAGCAGTGAGTTTTGTTTAAAAAGGATCTTATTTATTTGACAGAAAGAGAGAGAGAAAGAACACGAGCAGGGGGAGCGGCATGCAGAGGGAGAAGCAGACTCTCCGCAGAGCAGGGAGCCTGATGCTGGACTCGATTCCAGGACCCTGAGATCATGATCTGAGCCAAAGACAGACACTTAACTGACTGAGCCACCCAGGCGTCCCACTAGCAATGAGTTCTTAAAGTTGTTATACATGTGCTATGCCTTCATAAGCCTCACTTGTTAGGTGAAGTCAGCTATTTAAGGTGTTAGATTTGTCTTTTCCTTCCTCACCAAAACCAGTGCAATGTCTGACACGTAGTAGGGTCTCAACCAACATTTCTCGCTGTTGCTGTCAAGATAAGAAAGAGGCACAATGTACAAAGCACTACATTATGGAGAACGTTAAGGGATGGGAATATACATATACAGAGAGAGACAGAGACATAGATACAGAGAGATAGAGAGAGGTGGGAGAGGCAAACTGATTATCAGAGTTTTAATCTGGAGTTTCATCAGGCAGAACAAAAACAGAAAAAACATTATGTCTAATATAAATGAAGCAGTATTAAGGAGTCATAAGATGTAGATTCTTTAGTTCCAAATTCATAATACCTTATATTTCTACAGAACTTTAAACAGTGTGAAAATATCTTTTTAGTCATTTTCTCTGTTGATTCTTCACAACACTGTGATCTGGGCAGAGCATCTGGGAGATCTGGGAGAGTATCATTACTACCAATATGTAAAAGAGGAAACTAAAATTCAGATAAATTAATATACTTCTCCAAAATCAAAATCTAGTAAATTAGATAGAGGTTTCCAAGCAATCTATATTTTAAGAATGAAGGCTTGGACTTGGGTGATTAAAAGGTAATTCATGAAAAACAAATAACTCCATTAAAAATCTGCAAAGGAGTTGAATAGACATTTTTCCAAAGAAGATGTATGAATGGCCGACAAGCACATGAAAAGATGCTCAACATCACTCATCATCAGGGAAATGCAAATCAAAACCACAACGAGATATCACCTCACACCTGCCAGTATGGCTGCTATCAGAGAGAGAGTGAGCGAGAGCAAGAGAATGTGTTACTGAGAATGTGGAAAAACTGGAGTTCTTGTGCACTGTCGGTGGGGATATGAAATGGTGCAGCTGCTGTGGAAAACAGTATAGAGGTTCCTCAAAAAATTAAAAACAGAAGTACTCTGTGACCACAGCATTCCCACTTGTGAATCTATATCTAGAAGAATTAAAAATAGGATCTCAAAGACAGAGACATTTGGACACTCCTATGTTCATTACATGCTTTTCACAATAGCCAAGAGCTGGAAACAACCTAGATGTCCACTGATGGATAACAAAAAAAAATGGAGTGTATCCATACAATGAAATATTACTCAGCCTTAAAGGAGAAAATTCTGTTATTTACTACAGAGTTTGTTCTTTTAAGATGAACAATTTCTAGAGATCTTTTGTACAACAATGTGTATATAATAAATGCTACTGTACCGTCTACTTTAAAATGGTTAAGATAGTACATTTTGTATTAATGTGTTTTTTGACACATTTTGAAAAAGTGAAATCCATGTACCAGGCAAAATATGAAATTATTCTTTCCCTTCCAGGTTAAGGAGATTTTAAAGAGATCTTTGAATACCAAAATAAAGACCATCTTATAAATAAAAGTGGTTCTGATGGGGTGCCCAGGTGGCTCACTTGGTTAAGCATTTCACTCTTGATTTCAGCTCAGGTCATGATCTCAGTGTTGTGAGATGGAGCCCTGTCTTGGGCACCCCCCCAGCTCAGCGGGGAGTTTGCTTCTCTCTCTCTCTCTCCCTTTGCCCCTCCCCCTCCCCTCTCTCTCAGATAAATAAGTAAATCTTTTTTTAAAAGAGAGTGGTTCTGATATACTAAGGCCCAGTGGAAGATGACCAATACATTTTTCTGTCATTACTACTCCTTTATATCCTCTTTGTAACATTTGTGGGCTAATCAGAATACGCCAAAACCTGCCTGTAGTGGATACTATGATGCTCCATTGAGGCTTTCCCCTGGAGTAGATGGATCCCAAATACTACTAATGACTGCTAATGGATTACAGCTGTGTTTCTTCCTGGGGCTCACTCTTAGTGCATGGATACCAAGTTCAAGCTCATGTGTCTCAACTGAAGACAACATTGAAGGACAAATCCAGCTCCACTGCTTCCTGTCAGATTTGCCTACATCATTGTACCAAGTATACTGTGGGTCAGTCTCTCACCTCTGCCCAGTACTACCTCCCTCACTTTCTTGCAGGTAGATCTACCAAGAATAGTTTCCCAGTAAACATTCTGTATGCAACTTTTGTCCTCAGGGACTGCTTTCTAAGGAATCCAACCTAAGACACAATTCCTTTGGTCTATGTACATGATAGTTTATTTCTCATACCTAAAAGTAACATGATGTTTCTAGGCTTTCAATCTTAGACTAGCATTTAAAATTAATTATTTATTGGCATCAGATGTTATAACATTCAATCTTCAACTGAATGCTTTAGAAAATGACAAAAAACCATGAAGATGATTGGTAGCATATTTCTTACTTATGGGCTTATAACAAGTTTTATACTCTTTGGTTATATTTGAGTTTCAATTTATCATCTGAGTTGCAGTTTAAGAGAAATCTAAGCACACCCTATAAGTAAAACACCAAAGAACTTGACAAATCCAAATACTGAAGTCTTGAACTCTGTCTCCATAATGACATTGGAAATGTAACCACTCTCTTGTGTTGGCTAGAGGTGACTATGCTGGGCTAAACTTTGCTTTTAAAGTTCTGGGTCAGTAAACACGTTATGAACTGCAGGTATGGCAAACACAGCAAATGAAGTAGTGAAACTAGCTACATCAAAACCAATTCTTGTTTTCATTTAACTTGTAGAAAAGCACAACATGCCCACAAGTGCAATAACGACCAAATATACAATAGGAACCAAATTTCAAAGGGGGAAAACAAGTACCAATTACGTAAGGAAAACTGCCTGTAGTAAGCACAAAAATAAGATTTGATGTGTGTTTATTTAAATCATGCCCACCAAACTATCTCAAATTCCTTTTCAAAGTAAAATAATAAATAAAAATATATTATTCAATGGTTATAAATCATGCTATTGAAATGGCAGAACTCCCAGGAGCAATAGTGTGGTAGTTTTCATGCAGATACTTGCTATTGCTTTGGAATTGAATCTCATTGTCTGAATCTTCTCGATGAATGGGATTCAAATGAAGACAGTAAAGAGAGCCTGGAAAAGCCCTGAGTCTATAGTTTATGGTTTCTAAAATAGGAACGTAGCATACTTTGTTGGTTTAAAAAGATCTGTGAAGCTGTACTCCGGTAGAGTTGGTTTATTCTAAACCTCTTATTTTTGCTGCTTAAAATTAGAAAATTTCATCCGATCAGGGCTAATATTAATTCTTCTAGAAAATCTGTAATCTGTAAATCATTCAACCCCTACTAATACCAGTACTTTTTTCTACGCTGGCAGTATTTTACAGAAAATATATCAGAGGAGGTACTTGGGTGGCTCAATCCTTTAAGCATCCGATTAGATTCTTGATTTCAGCTCAGATCACGATCTCAGGGTCATGGGATGGAGTCCCACAATGGACTCTGTTCTCAGTACAGAGTCTGCTTCTCCCTCTCCCTCTGCTTCTTTCCCACTCACACACTTTTCTCTCAATCTCTCTCTCTCAAATAAATAAATACAATCTTTAAAAAAAGATACAGGGGGCACCTGGGTGGCTCAGTAGGTTAAAGCCTCTGCCTTTGTCTCAGGTCATGTTCCCAGGGTCCTGGGATTGAGCCCCACATCGGGCTCTCTGCTCAGCAGGGAGCCTGCTTCCTCCTCTCTCTCTGCCTGCCTCTCTGCCTACTTGTGATCTCCATCTGTCAAACAAATAAATAAAATCGTAAAAAAAAAACAAACCTTTAAAAAAATAAAAAATAAAAAAGATACAGAATTATACCAAATTTTTCATTTTAAAACATTACTTGAAAATAAACTTTCAAATAAATTAAGTTTATCATTTATTTATTATTATTTATTATATTGCCTCATTATTTTAAGACCAAAAGACATAGAAGGGAAAAATTTTCATTAAGTTATGTTCGAGAATCTTTAGCTTTTTAGGTGAAAGTAAGTCACATAAAAGAAATAAACTTGATAGAAACATTAATTCCTATCTAGGGCTTATCAAACTAGAGAAAATAGAAAGCAAAGGAACTATGCAGTTTTGAGGAACATATACATGTGTACATAGATTTAAATTCATAAAATTACTTATTTTTGCCCCGTTCTATGGTAGAAAGGATGAAAAAAGTCACCGAAGTTGTTTTTCCTACTTTGCCCTCCCTCAAAGGCAAGATTATGTTACACTTCAATAGCTATTCTTAATAGCAAATTATTACTTTCTATGAATTTAATACATAAAATGTATGTTTTGCGCAATATAAAAAGCTCAGCAGAAGCAAACAGCTAGCCAGGAAGGCCAATTCCCAAAGAAAAAGTAGGGCTAACTTACTACTTGGAGCCTGGTGTTCTCATTCTAGTTGAATTATAATTGGAGTGGGAAGAAGGGCATAAAGACTGAAGCCCTCAGAGACCCTATGGCTGAAATGCATAATTTTTGTGATTGCCAATGGGGGCCCCAAGGTTACCACAACTGGGTGAATTTAACAGATGACATGGTAACAAATCAGAGTTCTATCATTCATCTATTTTCAGGATGATCTTTTGGGGCTTACTGGTTCAGATTCTTGTCTCGCCAATCACAAAAATAAGTAAATCATTTTATAAAAATAAGTTATCAGTGACTTCATTTCCAAAGCCTTATAGATATGTTACAAACACTTGAAAAGATTTTTTGAAAAGTTTGCCTATTTTATACACCTATGCTCATAGATGCTATATCTGGTAGTATTCTTAAAAGTGTGTCATTAAAAAAAAAACAAACCATCACTTAGCAATGAAGGAAAAACCAAGGTCCAAAGTGTTGAATGGTTTGTCCAAGATTCCCAGGCCCAAGGTGGCAAGAGACCAAATGAGGACCAGATCTCAGGCCTATCATTTCCCAATTCAGTTATCTTTTTACTATGCCAGTGGTTTACAATATTATGAGCATGCCTTTAAAATCTCAAATATAATCACATACCTATGCATGATAATTGTGTATCTAGTATGCACAGACTGAGAAAAAAATGACAAAAATCAATTTATTCTGAATTTGATAATACTTTCTTAAAAGATTTATTTTATTTTATTTATTTGAGGGAGAGAGGAGAGTGAGAAAGAACACAAGCAGGGGTGAGGGGCAGAGGGAGAGGGAGAAGCAGACTCCCCACTGAGCAGGGAGCACAATTCCAGACTCCATCCCGGGACCCTGGGATCAGGACCTGAGCTGAAGGCAGATGCCTAACTTACTGAGCCACACAGGTACCCTGAATTTGGCAATTCATCAATATGATTTTGCATTTTTAAAAATTGCAGTAGTATTCATATTGCTCTGAAAATATCTGCTACATATATGTGGAAGACAAGTCACTTTTTTTTTTAAGATTTTATTTATTTATTTGTCAGAGAGAGTGAGCACAGGCAGACAGAGAGGCAGGCAGAGGCAGAGGGAGAAGCAGGCTCCCCGCCAAGCAAGGAGCCCAATGCGGGACTCAATCCCAGGATGCTGGGATCATGATCTGAGCTGAAGGCAGCCACTTAACCAACTGAGCCACCCAGGCGTCCCACAAGTCACTTATTTGATCCACATTCAATATTTGATGTGCTCAGAGATTTGAGAAATCCTTTTCATAATTCTGGGAAATCTCCATTATCTCCAGCCCCTAGGTTGAGAACCTCTATAATGTTGATGACTAATTCAAAATACCACTCTGATCAACTATCTTCAGAACTCCCATTCCTTCCCCTTACAGTTGGTTTCAGTTTCAGTGTTAACTAACAACGATATCATAATCTTTTGAAGATGGGTAGTGTCAAAGCCAGAAGAAACTCAATTTTTGAAATGGCTTATTAGTTTTATAAATTAGAACAGCCTTGGGCACCTGGATGGCTTAGTTGGTTAAGTGTGTGCCTTTGGCTTAGGCCATGATCCTGGAGTCCTGGGATCAAGGCCCTTGTCAGGCTCCCTGCTTAGCAGGGAGTCTGTTTCTTCCTCTCTCTCTGCCTATCACCCCCAGTCCCCACCTCTTGCTCTTTCTTGCTCTCTCTCTCAAATAAAATCTTTTAAAAAAATTAGAGCAGACAGGATTTTTGAAATACTGACTTACATTCTGATACGATTTTCTTTTTATTTATTTTTTAAATTAACATATAACGTATTATTTGTTTCAGGGGTACAGGTCTGTGATTCATCAGTCTTACACAACACCCAGCACTGTGTATGTGTTGTGGTAAGCAACTGGGTGTTTGTAAGACTGATATGTTTTCTAACTGGGAGGCAAAAGGCACAGTCAGAGCTGGGACACTTGAGTTTGGTTATCCTACAGTCAACTGCACTTACTTTTATCTACGCTATGCCTGACGTGAATACCCCCAACCAGAAAGGTGATTGTCACCACCACGGGTAATGAGACTGTGGGGTTAGGGGTGAGGAGAAGACAAAGGTTGAGCAACACCTAAGAACTATGTCTAAAGCCTTGAATTTGTCTCCATTCTACTTATGGAAAATTGTTTTCCACTACTTACCCCAAGGGCACATGTTGTCTCAGACTAGCCAGTCCCTTCCTGCAGTATTCAATATGCCTTCATTCTTTACAAAATAAATTTGTCCAAGTTGTTCCTCAGATTTAACTATCTTCTTCACCTTTTCTAATCCTTCTTATTCATTATGACCAGAGTCTCACATCTGAAGACAATGTTGACATGAGTTACCCTGATGTTCCCCTTTTCTGAATTCCTGTGTTGATCACTGTCTTAATGTAAAAAGTCTCTGTGTGTTTGATAACATATTTCCTCATATTATTATTTATTGCACCAATCACAAAATTCTAGAATTGGAAGGAATTTGTGGAAATTTCAATGCTAAACTTTAAAATCTGGCACCTCTGAGCATTGTAAATCTTACATTGAATTGCTTTACATATAATTTAGAAGATCCTTAATATTCTCAAGAGGTTTGTTCAAGAGTCTTTGCAAATCAAAAAGCAGATGTGTGTGATCAGCTAGGCTTACTTTAGGAGTTAAGGGATTTACCTCTGCCCAAAAGTTTCTTAGAACATGAGATCAGTGCTAGAAGCTTTACATATTTTAACCACCCAACCATCCAATGGAGTAGATGTTATCAAGCCCACTGGGAATAACTACATCTCCTGGACCTTCACAAAGCAATTCCTATCACTTCATATGAATTATTTATCTTAGGACAAAAATTTAAGATTTCCTACTTGTATTATGAAAACTAAATTGCATCTCTTACTTTAAAAATTATTTCTTAATCTATTAAATCATTTCTGATTATCTACACTAAAGCAGAATTGTCAAAACAGAAAAAAGTCTTCAAAATATTTTTTATCATTAGAAATCAACATGGGGTTTTCATTTTCATTTAGAATATTTTCTAAAAAGAAATGAGGGGTTCACAAATAAGAAACCTTTTCTCATGTGAATCTGATAGTATGAATTCAGTCTAATAGAATGTCTTTCATTCAAATATTATTATTGAATAATTATTAACTTGGTGAAAGGTCTGTACCTACTCAGAGACATGTAGATGAATGTGTTGATATATTTATTTACAAGGCATTTTATGTAAGATAACAATGTTATTTTTATTCTCATTAAACTGTGTATATAATTCATAACAAAGAAAAATCATATTCTAGATACACGGGAAATACTAAAAGTTTACTCTTTAGGGTTAAATGCTAAGGAACTTACATACAAGTTTTTCTGACAACTCTTTATTTTGAAAAAAAAGTTCTAACATTGTATTATCTGAGACTATAACATAGGTGGACTTGTTCAGAACAAAACTAGGGTATGGGAAGTGGTATTAAAATTGATTAAATGTTATAGTATATGTCTAAAATCTTGGGCATCATTAATAAAGCTCAGTCTCCTTGGTCTTATTGCTCTATTCATATCCTTTCTGGAAGATAAACTACCTCAAAATTCAAGACCTAATGGTAATAAACTATTATTGCAGAGTTGCTGTGAAACATTGTTGGGGCTGTGATAGGAATGATTGAGAGGACCACTAAATGCTGAAAACTGGATGTGGCCAGGGAATAGCTTGGCTGTTGGCCAGGGTAAGAAAGAACTTGATATCGACATTAAGCAGCAGTTGAAGAATCTTTTCATAGTTTAGGTACTTTTTCTAAATCCTCCAGTTATGGTTCACTGATTTAATTATTAAGAACATCTGATTTAGCTGTTTCATATTTTAGATATGAGTTGAAGATGTTTTGAAATGATTTCCATTATTCATGGTTTCTTGTTTTTCAAAATTAAACTTAAAGGATGCTCAGATAATCCCTTTTTATTAGGTCTGCAGAAATTGAGAATACACTAAAAAGCAGAATAGTTGTATGAAAGTATCATTTTCCTTTGCAATATCTTATGATGATGAGATTACAATTTTTTTCCTTAGCTGAGCTATATACATCCCAATTAATGTTGTTAAACCAATTGTTAAAATTTTAAAAAAAATGGCTTCTACTAACTTTCAGATTTAGGCCAAGATAAGATGCAGGCAAAGGTCAAGAAAAGGACAAGGCACTAAATTTAGAAAAGCCTTCTAATGTGAATGATTAACTTGTATATGATTAACTCTTTTAAAAATCTTTCTCACTGTCACCTACTTTACACACAGCTTGAAGATAAGGCTGTCTTTCATAGGTTCACTAGGAAAATATTAACTACATATCTTTGGGTCTAACACCATGCCAATGGAGTGAATACTGTGATGCCCCTTTCTGCTACCTAGGAGAATGCATTTCTACTTCCTAGGAGAATTTCAGTTCTCTTCAGGCTTTCATGGACTCCACCCTCAATTCTACAGGTGGATTTAAATTCATTTCAGGTTTAGATTCTAAGCCAATCAAGATAATCCAATCCTTTGCTTTGGTAGTGGAACATAAAATTTAAGTCAATCAGTCTATGACATCACTCTGAATATTACTGGTATAGGAGTAGATACATATAACCTACATTGACTGATCTGACTGGTAGATAAATCTCTTAACCTATCTTTCAGGTAAGAGATTCTGTCTCTCAGAGTAACAAAAAATCATGTTGCCCCATTTGCTGCTGGCAGCCATCTTGAAACCTGGAGAGAGACTAGTAAGGAGGACAGAGCTGACACAAAGTGAAAATCTGGTTAAAGAAAAATCATATAGAAAGAGTGTCAGAGCTGTTTGTACTGCATCTGGAGTCTGCTCTAATCTCTGAACTTCCAGTTTTATGAGATTAATTATCCTTATTGTTGAAGCCACTCTGAATGGGTATTGTCTTTCTTGCAGTCCAAGACATCTTAACTACTAAACACATCATCAGGGTTACAAAAATAAAGAAGACATTATTCCCACATTTAAGAAGTTTCTAGGGTGCCTGGGTGGCTCAGTGGGTTAAAGCCTCTGCCTTCGGCTCAGGTCATGATCCCAGAGTCCTGGGATCAAGCCCCACATCGGGCTCTTCGCTCAGCGTGGAGCCTACTCCCTCCTCTCTCTCTCTGCCTGCCTCTCTGCCTATTGTGATCTCTGTCTGTCAAACAAATAAATAAAATCTTTTTAAAAAAAGTTTCTATCTTAGTTGGAGACATATATGCAACAACAAATTTCAGTACAATATAATAATACTTATTGAAGGAGAGGTAAATATCAAAATGGTAGTATAGAGAAGGATGGGGCAGGAAGAAAGTTATACATGCAAATAATATTTTGAGTTGAACTTGAAGGATAAGTTTACCAAAAGTGAATGGTGACAAGTACATTTCTAGTGGAGGAAACAGTATTTGTTAAAGTAGAAAGCATTTGGTGACTGGGGAACTACACATGGTTTAGTATTATTTGATTAGCAAGAGAGTGATGGAAGATATAGGAAATAACATGGACATCCTAGCAGTACCAAATTGCAAAAGATGTGTGCGAAGCTGAGGCACTGAGCTTTTACCCTGGAGAAGAAAGGTAACCATTATACAACCCAATATAATGTGAATTAGCATGTAAAAAAGTTCATTTTCAATGAACTTCCCTTGTGCAAGATAGGTTGAGACAGGAAGACCAATGATGAAGCTTGGCAGGTGATCCCTGAAACAAAACAGTAGAGCTGAATTTAAAAAGTTCAGGGTTGTTTGGCTTTTGGGATCAACAGGATTGCTGACTGGTTGTTTAACAGTAAGAAATTTAAAAAGGGCCGGAATGACTGCTAAGTTGGTGGATACTAGTACCACAAACCAAAACAGAGAATATAGTAAGAGGACTAGATTTTCTAAAGATAATTATAATTCAGGCATGCTGAATTTGAAGTACTTGTGGAATGTCTAAATGGTAGCTGGTTGGCAGGTGGAAATATGAGTCTGGAATTTAGGAGAGAAGTCTGAGCTAGAGATAATCATTGGCATAATTTTAGTAGTCTTTACCTTAGATTCTGTAATACACTAAACTGGTATTAAAGTGATTTAAGATGGTAAACTTTGGGTTATGCGTTTTTAACCACAATTTGGAAAATACAGAAAAACAAAAACAAAAATAAAACATTTCAAAAATAAAAATATAGAAGAAATTCGACCCTTAGTACAGCATGGGAATTCACGTCAAGAAGCAAACAAACCATAAGGAAGGACAGGAATATAGAAACTTAGAAAACCAGTGGATTTCTACAGAGCACATGTGACAGGACAATAAACACTGGTAAGACAAATATATTAAAAGATGTGGGCTGGCAGATCCTTCACATCACACAGGATGACAAAGGAAGTAAAAAATGAGGGACTAAGCACAAAAATCAAGAGAAAAGAGACATGTTTGAATGAAATATAAAGAACCAAAAAGACTTAGCGGTGAGAAGAAATGAAAGTGACCAATTTGTTGTAAGGAAACAAT
>RCUC01017929.1:0-22370 GCA_003697995.1 Taxidea taxus jeffersonii
AGGCAAACCATAAGAGACTCTTAACTATAGGAAACACCTGAGGGTTGCTGGATGGAGGTGGATTGGGAATGGGCCAACTGGGAGATGGGCATTAAGGAGGGCACTTGATGTAATGAGCACTGGGCGTTGTATACAAATGATGAAGAACTAAATTCTACCTCTGAAGCCAATAATACAGTATATGTTAACTAAATTGAAATTTAATAAAAAATGAAAAAATGCAACAACAACAAAAGAAATATAGGTATTGGGTGTCAGTGTTGTGGTTAGTGCAAGTGGCTCTGTGCTTTTACTGAGAAGCCACTGAAGAAAATGTCAACTTCCAATTATTTTATTCCTAGAGGGGTCTCTTTGTGAATATGTCTCTTTGGGACATGCTCCAAGATGAGAAACTAACATCCCCACTGTGTGTCCCAGGTGCTCTTCAGAATTCTGCTTTTATGCTGTATGTCTGTGGGCTGTTTGCCTGCCTTCTCTCAAAAAGCAGTTTAATGCCTCCAGGCTCTCCCTGATTCAAGCTGGTTGACCTTTTAATCTCTAGGCTTTAATCCTGCTGGTTGAAAGAATTCAATAAATTTGGTGTCTCTCACTTTCCAAGCCAATTCCTATGGGGATTCATTTTTCCTGTGTGAACGCCTGTGTGTTAGGATGTCTCTCATCCTTTCCATGACAGCAGTTCCTTCCCTACCACAACATCTGTGACCCGTTTTTCCCCCAAACTGTGCTTCTGCACTTCATACCTTCTTCAGTTTGGACTCCTCACTATCTTTAGTTGTGAAGTTTGTTCTACCAGTCTTCAGGGTGATTTCTGTTATGTTCAGGTGTTTTAACTGTTATCTTGTTGTATTCATGAGACAAGACAAACCTAGGGTCCTCCTACTTTTGCTGCCATCATCCTTATTCCCTGGTATTTTATTATTTTTGGTGCAGTTGTTAATGACATTCTTTTCTTAATTTCTCTTTCTGTTGCTTCATCAATGTGAAAAGTTTCTGCATATCAAATAAAACAATCAATAAAAGACAACCTACTGAATGAGAGAAGATATTTGCAAATGACATATCCCATACATAGTACCCAAAATATGTAAATAACTTATAATACTCAACATCCAAAAATGAACAATCCAATTTAAAAATGGGCAGAAGACATGAACAAACATTTCTCCAAAGACATACAGATGGCCAACAGACACCTGAAAATATTCTCATCATCACACATCATCAGGGAAATGCAATCAAAACTACAATGAGAAGCCACCTCACACCTATCTGAATGACTGAAATAAAAAACACAAGAAATAAGTATTGATGAAGATATGGTGATAAAAGAACCCTTGTGTACTTTTGGTGGAAATGCAAACTGGTGCAGTCACTTTGGAAAATCGTATGGGCATTTCTCAAAAAATTAAAAACAGAACTACCCTGCGACCCAGTAATCACACTACTGGATATTTAGCCAAAAAGTACAAAAACACTAATTCAAGATGATATATGTACCTGTATGTTTATTTCAGCCAAGTAATAGAAGCAGCCCAGTGTACATCAACTGATGAATAGATAAAGAAGAAGTGAGGTGTGTGTGTGTGTGTATGTGTGTTGGTATATATGATGGATATACATATATATGGTATATATTGGTATATATGGTGTATATATATTGGTATATATACATACATATTGGTATATGTGGTGTGTGTGTATACAAATAGTATATATGGTATATATATTGGTATGTATGGTATACATATAAATTGGTATATATGGTATGTATGTATATTATATATGGTGTATATATTGGTATATATTGGTACATATAGTGTATATATATATGGTGTATATATATATACCATATATATTTGTATATATGGTGTATGTGTTTGTGTGTGTGTATATATATATGAATTTATATATATAGGAATATATACAGGAATATTACTCATCCCTAAAAAAGACTGAATTTTAGATAGACATTCATGGAGCTAGACAGCATAATCCTAAGTGATATAAGTCAGTAAGAGAAAAACAAACACCATATGATTTCACTTAAATGTGGAATTTAAGAAACAAACAAACAAACAAAAACAGCAGCAAAGGGAGAGAGAGAGAGAAAGAGATACCAAGAAACAGATTCTTAACTATAGATAACAAACTAATGGTTACCAGAAGGGAGATGGGTGGGGGAATGGGTGAAATGAGAGATGGGCATTAAAGAGTACACTTATCTTAATGAGAATGGAGCAGTGTATAGAATTGTTGCATCACTATATTGTACACTTGAAAGTAATATAACACTGTATGTTAACTGTACCAGAATTTAAATTAAAAACTTAATGAAATAAAAAAAACCTGTCTGCAAGTTCCTCAAAATGTAGATCATTTGGCCAAGTAATTCTAGTCAGAGATATATGTTCAAAAAGAAATGAAATTATGTCCACACAGAAATCAGACACATATGTTCAGAGCATTATTTGTAATAGCTTCAAAGTGGAAACTACTCCAATATTCATCAATGGATTAATGGATATACAAATGTAATATATCCATTCAATGCAACATAAATAGGACATTAAAAGGAAGGAAATATTGATACATGCTATAATATGGATGAAACTTGAAATGAAATAAGCCAATAATAAAAGACCATGCACGATATTTTTCCATTTATATGAAATGTTCAGAAGCACCAAATTTATACAGAAAGAAAATAGATTAATGGTTAATTAAATAGATTAGTGATTAGAATTGAGAAGAAGTGATAGGCCAAATTTGTGGGGTTGTATTTTAAAGTGATAAAAATATTCTAAAGTTTATTGTACTGATTGATAATTGCACAATTCTATGAATATGCTAAAAACTATATTGTAGTTTACCAGAATATACTACACTTTGACCAGATGGGTTGAATGGTATCTGAATTTTATCTCCATAAAATTGTTACAAAAATTTTATGAATAAGTGTTCTTGGCAATATTACTCATAATAGCCAAAATTGGAACACCCCAACAGATGACTGGATACATAATGTTTGGTATATCTATATGGTGGAATATTATTCAGTCAAAAAAATGAATGAAATTCTAGCACATGCTACAAAGTGGATAAATTTGAGAAACTTCTTACTGAACGAAGCCAGATGCAATAGATCATGTATTATATGATTCCATTTATATGAAATTTCACATAAAAGCAAATATATAGAGTGTCATCCCAAATGGCTATGTAAGAAGACCCTGAAATCACCTCCTGCACAGAGCACACTAAGTGACACCTATTTATTGAGCAATTCCTCCTGAAGAAGAACTTAAGGCCAACTGAAGAGCTTCTGCAGAAGAGAAAATGGAGATATTGTCAGTTGAAAACATCAAGAGATACAGAGATATGATAAGGAAGGGAACCCCCATCCCTGATTCTGTGAACTGCAGTGGGTATGGATAGTACTGAGAGACCTAGAACAGATTCCTCTGTCCTTGGGTGCAGAAAAAAAAGGGAAGAAATGGTTCAAAGGAGCAACCAGTTTATAAAACAGCCAGCATTAGAACTCCACCAAATGGTGAATGAGCTGCAGAAACTCATTCTGAGTCAGAGGAACTATAAAACAACATAGTTCATGTTTTGCCTCCAATCTGAAATTACAGATCAGAGCTGGGTCTGGAGATGAAGCCAGCTTGCCATTTCAGCAAACCCCTGGTACCCTAGCTCTCACCAGCCCAGATCACATGGGGGCACAGAAGAAAACCATGGTTTAAAAGAGCAACTAGCATATAACTGAGCCAGCCATACAACTCTGTGAAATGGCAGAGGAGCTGCAGGAATGCTTTGAGAGTGGGAAGGGCTAGGAGACATAGTTTACATTCTTCTCCACCTTGGAAGCACAGAACAATGCAGCATCCAGGTGCCCTAACCAGCCTGATGCCTCTAGTGAGCCCCAAGCCTCTAGCCCACAGTGGCCTCAACTATCCCACCAAGGTGGTCAGAAGGCAATGCACACTGGGACACCTTGGTTAGTGCTTGTTACAGTTCCAGCCATTGAGCCATGGTGACAAATGTGCAAAGCACCCTAAAGCACTCCAGGATCACAGCACTTTGTCTTCAGTTGGATTTTTAGGATACTCCCAGTGTAGAGAATTTCAGAACCTTCCAACTGATATCTGCTTCAGATCCAGCCACCCTGACAGGACTCCCCATGCACATGGGCACGCTGGAACATCTCCCCCACCCCAGACTCAGCTCCAGTTGTCAAGCCAGAAAACCCCCTGCACTGACAACCCTGGAACACCCTGGCTTATATCCAGCTCAGTTTCAGCTATCATGCCAAGGTGCCACTCGTGCCACCTTCTGGCTTGCACCCACTTTAGTTTCAACTATCCTGCCAGGGAACACTCTGAGTTGAGAACATAGGGGTCTCTTAGCCCACACAGCACCTAAGCTCTGGTTGCCCCCCCAAGAAACCTCTTCCCCAGAGTGCCCAGGGGAACATGCCTCCTTATACCCATTCCAGCTTCACCAGACCTGCCAAGGTGCCCTCAGTGCATAGAACATGGAAACACACCATCTTGCATAAACTTCAACTTTGATATCCTGCCAGAGCACCTTGCATGTGTAGAACCTTGGGACACACCAGTTTGCATGCACTTTGGCTTAAGCTATCTGGCTAGAGCACCCACTGCATTGAGAGCCATGGGATTCCCAACCCACACCAGTCACAGCTCCAGCCAGGCAGCAAAATTCACCAAGCACACATAGTCTATGTAAGGGAATGACCATACCCAAGATCATGACTTCAAGTTTAGAAATATCTGTACCTCGGGGTGCCTGGGTGACTCAGTGGGTTAAAACCTCTGCCTTCATTTCAGGTCATGATCCCAGGGTCCTGGGATCAAGCCCTGCATCAGGCTCTCTGCTTGGCAGGGAGCCTCTTTCCTCCTCTCTCTCTCTCTGCCTGCCTCTCTGCCTGCCTATGATCTCTATCTGTCAAATAAATAAATAAAATATTTTAAAAAATAGAAGTATCTGTACCTCTTGATCCATAAAAATAAACATAAAAAAATCAAGCAAAATGGGGAGAGAGAGGAATATACTCCAAAATAAAACAAGACAAAACCTCAGAAAGAGAATTAAATGATTCAGAGGTGAGCAATATGTCTGATAAAGAATTTGAAGTTAAAATGGTAAAGATGCTCGCCAAGTGGAAAGAATGGAAGAATTCAGTGAGAACTTTAGTAATGAGATAGGAAATATAAAAGGAACTAGAGTTGAAGAGTACAGTAACTGAAATAAATAATACAGTAGAGGGAATCAACATATTGTTAAATATAGAAGAATTTATCAATAACCTGGAAAACAGGGTAATGGAAATCACTCAAACTAAACAGCAAAGAAAAGGAATTCACATTATAGGGATCCCAAAAAGAGAGAAGAATGAGCAGAAAATTTATTTGAAGAAATAACAGCTAAAAACTTCCCTAATCTAGGTAAGGAAATACACATCTAGGTTCAAAGAACACAAGGAGCTCCAAACAAGATGAACCCAAGGAGGTCCATACCATGGCACATAATTAAAATGCAAAGCTTAAAGATAAAGAAAAAATCTTAAAAGCAGCAAAGAGAAACAAAATTTACTTTCAAGGAAAAATGTATAAGGCTATCATCTTATTATTCAGTAAAAACTTTGCAGGCCAGAAGCAAAGGACATGATGTATTCAAAGTACTGAAAGGGGGGAAAAACTACAACCAAGAATACTTTATCCAGCAATGTCATCATTTAGATTTGAAGGAGACATAAAAGACATAAAAGATGTAAAATATGACAATATACACATAAAATGTGGAGAAGGGAGTATAAAAGGAAGGGAAGGGAAAAAAAAGTGAAGTTTTTATTTCTTTTTCTGTTTTTCATTGTTTTTGTTTTATAATGTGTTTGAACTTAAAGGACAATCAGATTAGTAGAGACTGCTATTTACTTAGGATGTTACATATGAACATCATGGAAACCACAAATCCAAAACTTATAATAGATACACAAAAAATAGAGAAAGAAAGCCAAACATAATACTACAGATACTGATCAAACACAAAAAAGCACAAGAGGAGAAGAAAAGAACTCAGAAGAACTAGAAAGACAATAAGAAAAGAAATTTTTAAAGTTTTAAAAGTTATCTTTTAAAAGATAACTACATGCCTATCAATAGTCAAACGTAAATGGCCTAATTGTTCCAATGAAAATATATAGGGTGACAGAATGGATAAAAATACAAATCCATCTACAAACTGCCTACAAGAGACTCACCTCAGACTTAGATACACAAATAGGTTGAAAGTGAAAGAATGGAAAAACATTCACTATTTCAATGAAAGTGAAAAACAAGCCAGGATGTCAATACTTATATCAGAAAAAATAGACTTTAAAACAAAGACAAGAGACAAAGAAGGGTATTACATAATGATAAAAGAATCAATCCTAAAAGAGGATATAACAATTGTAAATATCTACACAGACAACTGTGGAGCACCTAAGTATATATATTTTATTAATGGTTATAAAAAGAAATTGATGGTAATATAATAATAGTAAGGGACTTTAACACTACAATTACATCAGTGGAGAGATCATGCAGATATGAAAATCAACAAGGACAAAGTGCCTTTGAATGACATATGGAACAAGATGAACAAAACATATATAGAATATTCCATCCCAAAACAACAGAATACACATTGTTGTCAAATGCACATGGAACATCCTCCAGAATATATCATACAATAGGCCATAAAACATGCTCCAATGAATTTAAGAAGACTGAGATCATACCATGCATGTTTTCCAATCACAATGGTATGAAACTAAAAATAAATCACAAGAAAAAAAAATCCTGGAGAAAGAAAACCAAATACATGGAAAATAAACAACATGATATTAAACAACCAATGTGCCAATGATTCAATCAAGGAAAAATAAAAAATCATGGAGACAAATGAAAATGAAAACAAATGGCCCCAAATCTTTGGGACATAGCAAAAACAGTTCTAAGAAGGGAGTATATATTAATACAAGTATACCTCAAGAAACAGAAAAAAAATCTTAAATAAGTATTCTAACCTTACACCTAGAGGAAGTTGAAAAAGAAGAAGAAACAAAGTCCAAGGTAAGTAGAAGAAAGGAAATAATAAAGACCAGGAGAGAAATAAATGACAGAGACGGAAAGGAAAGGAAAGAGGAAAGAAAGAAAGGGAGAGAAAGAAAATGAAAGAGAGAGGAAGGAAGAACATGAAAGAGAGAGGAAGGAAGGAAGGAATCATTGGACACTACATCAAAAACTAATGGTCTAATGATGTACTATACAATGGCTAACCGGAAATAATAAAAAGGAAAAAAAATTTAAAAAGAAAAAGAGAATATACATTCTGTTCAAATGCACATGTGACATTCTTCACAAGAAATCACATACTGGGTCACAGATCAGGCCTCACCAAGTTCAAAAAGATATAAAGCAGACCATTCATATTTTCAGACCACAACACCTATGAAACTTGAAGTCACCCATAAGAAAAAAATTGGAAAAACAGCAAAAACATGGAGGTAAAAAAGCACTACTAAAGAATGAATCAGCCAACCAGGAAATTAAAGAAGAAATTTTAAAAATGTATGGAAGCCAATGAAAATGAAAACATTTCAGTCCAAAATCTTTGGGATGCAGCGTAAGTGGTACAGGCCTACCTCACAAAACAAGAAAAATCTCAAATACAAAACCTAACCTTACACCTAAAGGATGTAGAAAGAGAAAAACAAATGAAGCCTAAAGCCTGCAGAAAAGGGGAAATAATAAAGATTGAAGCAGAAATAAATGATATAGAAATTTTTTATAAATCAGTACAATAGACCAAAGAAAAAGGAGCTGGTTCACTGAAAAAAATTAATAAAATTGATAACCCCCTAGCCAGACTTATCGGAAAGAAAAGAGAAAGGATTCAAATGAATAAAATCATAAATGAGAGAAGAGAAGTAACCAACACCACAAAATACAATTATAAGAGAATATTATGAAGAATTATTGCCAACAAATCAGGTGATCTGGAAGAAATGGATAAATTCCTAGAAACATATAAACAACCGAAATTGAAACTGGAAGAAATAGAAAACTTAAATAGACTAATAACCATCAGAGAAATAGAATCAGTAATCAAAAATCTCTGAAAAAACAAGAGTCCAGGGCCAGATGACTTCTAAGGAGAATTCTACCAAACATTTAAAGAGTTAATACTTATTCTTCTCAAAATGTTACAAAAAATAGAAATGAAAGGAATGCTTCCAAATTCATTCCATGAAGGCAGCATTATCCAGATTCCAAAATGAAAGACTTCACTAAAAAAGAGAACTCCAGGCCAATATGCCTGATAAGCATGGATGCAAAAATTCTCAACAAAATACTAGCAAACTGAATCAAATTGCATATTTTTAAAAAATATTTTATTTATTCATTTGACACAGAGAGAGAGAGAGATCACAAGCAGGCAGAGCAGCAGGCGCGGGGGGTGGGGGAAGCAGGCTCCCCACAGAGTAGAGAGCCCAATGTGGGGCTTGATCCCAGGACCCTGAGATCATGACCTGAACTGAAGGCAGAGGCTTAACCCACTGAGCCACCCAGGCGCTCCAGAATCAAATTGCATATTAAAAGAATCATCTACCACAATCAGGTAAGATTTATTCCTGGTCTGCAAGGGTGGTCTAATATTTGCAAACCAATGTGATACACCATGTTAATAAAAGAAAGGATAAATACTATATGATCATCTCAGTAGATGCAGAAAAAGCATTTGAAAATGTAGAATATCCATTTATGATAAAAATCCTCAAAAATTAGGTCTAGGGGCAACCCACTTCAACATCATAAAGACCATATACAAAAAGCCCACAACAAATATCATCCTCAATGGAGAAAAAAATGAGAGCTCTTCCTCTATGATCAGGAAGAAAACAGGGATGTCTACTGCTACCACTGATTTTTAACATAGCACTGGAAGTCCCAGTCTCAGCAATACAGAAAGAAAGAAAAGGCATCTAAAGTGGCAAGGGAGAAGCGAATCTTTCACTATTGCTGATGACATGATACTCTATATAGTAAACCCAAAAGACTCAACCAAAAAATTGCTAGAACTGTTTCATGAATTCTGTTATATTGCAGGACAAAAATCAATGTATAGAAATCTGTTGCATTTCTATATACAAATAGTGAAGCAGCAGAAAAAAAAATCAAGGAATCAATCCCATTTACAATTACACCAAAACACACAAGATACCTAGGAATAAACCTAACCAAAGAGATAAAAGAACTGTACTCTGAAAAATAGAAAACACTTATGAAAGAAATTGAACATAATAAAAAGAAATGGAATAACATTCCATGCATATGAATTGGAAGGAAAAATATTGTCAAAAGGTCTATACTACCTAAAGCATTCTACACATGTAATGTAATTCTGATCAAAGTACCGCCAGCATTTTTCACAGAGCTAGAACAAATAATCCTAAAATTTGTATGGAACCAGAAATAGATAACCAATGCAACCTTGAAAAAGAGAAGCAAAAGTGGGGGCATCACAATTCTGGACTTCAAGTTATATGGCAAAGCTTAGTGGCCAAGACAGTATGGTACTAATGCAAAAAGAGACACATAGATCAATGGAACAGAATAAAAAAACCCAGAAACAGACCCACAACTACATGGTTAACTCTTCTTCAACAAATCATGAAAGAATATCCAGTGGGGAAAAAAAGACAGCCTTTTCAACAAATGGTGCTGTGAAAACTGGACAGCAACATGTAGAAGAATAAAACTGGACCACTTTCTTATACCATATACACACACAAAAAAAATTTCAAAATGGATTAAAGAATTTAACATGAGTCCTGAAACCACAATAATCCTCGCAGAGAGTACAAGTAGTAATGTCTTTGACATTGGTTATAGCAACTTCTTTCTACGTAGGTCTTCTGAGCTAAAGGAAACAAAAGTAAAAATGAATTATTTGAACTACATCAAAATAAAAAGCTTTTGCACAGCAAAGGAAACAATAAAAAAAAAAACTAAAATGCAACCTACTGAATGGGAGAAGATATTTGCAAGTGACATATCTGATAAAGGGTCAGTATGCAAAATCCATAACTTAACAGCCAGAAAACAAATAATACAATTAAAAAATGGGCAGAAAGCATGATTTTACATTATTCCAAAGAAGACATACAGGTGGCCAATGGATACATGAAAAGATGCTCAAAATCACTCATCATCATGGAAATACTAATCAAAACTACAATGAAATATCTCACACCTGTCAGTATGACTAAAACTAACAACATGGGAAACAGATGTTGGTGAAGATGGGAAGCAAGTGAAACACTCTTACACTGTTTATGGGAATGCAAACTGGTGTAGCCACTCTGGAAAACAATACGGAAGTTCTTCAAAAAGTTAAAAACTGAATACACTATGATCCAGCAATAGCACTACCAACTATTTATTCAAAGGATATAAAAATACTGATCAAAGGGCTAAATGTACCCTGATTTTTAAAACAATTTATTGTTTTATTTTTATTTTTGAGAGACAGAAAGAGATTGATGGGGGGCAGAGGGAGAGAGAGAGAATCTTAAGTAGGCTTCATGCCCAGTGTACAGCCTGATGTGGGGCTCAATCTCACAATCCTGAGATCATGACCTGAGCTGAAATCAGGAGTCAGGTAGTTAACCAACTGAGCCACCCAGGTGCCTCTGTACTCTGATTTTTATAGCAGCACTACTAACAATAGCCAAAATATGGAAAGAGTCCAGATGTCCAACAACTGATGAGTGAATAAAGAACATAGTGGTATATTAATACAATAGACTATTACTCAGCCATAATAAAGAATGAAATCTTGCCATTTGCAAGGGTGTGGATGGAGCTAAAGTGTATTATGCTATGCAAAATTAGTCAGAGAATGACAAATAACATAACGATTTCACTCATATGTAGAATTTAAGAAACAAACTAGTTGAACATGGGGGACGGGGGGGTGGGAGAAAGGCAGACCACAAAATGACTCTTAACTATGGAGAAAAAACTGAGGGTAAATGGAGGAGAAGTGGGCAAGGGGATGGGTTGAGTGCATGATGGTTATTAAGGAGAGCCCTTGTTGTGAAGAGCACCAGGTGGTGTATGTATATGATGAATCCCTGAATTCTACACCTGAAACTAATATGGCACTGTATGTTAACTAACTGAAAGTTAAATAAAAACTTCAAAATAAAATAAAAGGTAATAAAATTTAGGAAGCAAAACAAGATAAAATATATTATTTTAACCCTAAAAATTGACTAAGATATCAGTAAAGGAACTGGGCAATTTATACCAAAATTTAATTGTGGTAGACTGTGAGTATTGTTCTCTCCTTTGCATTACTGTAAAATTTCTAATTTTTATAATGAGATATATTATTTTTATAGTAATGAAAAAAGTGGTAAGTTATCTTTTAAAATCTTGAACTGGAAAATGAGTAGTACAAAGGAAAGGGTAAGTTGGGGTGAGGGCAGGAGTGGCATTCAGCCAATATAACAGGCAAAAGAAAATTCAACCTAACAATTTTAAAAGACCACTTTAAAAAATAAAACCCTTTTCATTTCTCAAGTGGGCAAAGATATTTTTAAAGATATATTTCAAGGGAGTATCCCAATATTCATGGCAGCAGAAATATGCCCAATCTATTTTCTTTTAAAACAGTGGGTGAAAGAAAGGAAGAGCAGTATATTCTTTTTTGTTACACTCTCCTGCCACCTACAGAAAACTATTTGAAAAACAACCAAGAAATTATTAACTTGACCTAAAATCCACTGCAGCAGATATTCCCTCAAATAAATAAATAATCAGAAGAAATTTGATATTCCTCTTGAAATGTTGACTTCTCTGTGGTTACAGAAATAAAATAGAGATGGAGAAGTAGGAAGTCACAGACCTATCTTGCAAATGAAAAATTATCAATTAAGGCAAGGAGGAGATTGACATGTATTGGAACAGATAAATTGAAGCATAAAGAATATGGAACATCTCCTGGAATATAAGAAATACCACATCCATTATAAAAGAACTGAAATCATACAGAGTGTATTACCTGACAAGACTGTAGTCAAACCAGAAAACAACAGAAAGACAACAGGAAAATCTCAAAACTCTTGGGAAGTACATAATACACTTAATGATCAATGGGTTAAATTAGAAATCCAAAGGAAATAATAAATAATTAGAGCTAAATGAAAATATCTCATGCAACATAATACAATATATAAGCTGCAACTAAAAACAGGGCTGAGAGGGAAATTTATACTACTAAATACATGTTTTAGTAAAGAAGAAAGTTCTGAAGTCTTTAAATTCCTACCTTAAGAAACTAGAATAACCCACCCTTCCATACCACTTCCATGGGCACAGCCAGACTCAGTGGGTGAGTGACCTGCTCCCTGTGTGACTTCTACAGCCACTGCCAGATCCATCTAGCAGGTGAGCACAACTTACCAAGGTAATGCCCCTTGTGGGCCTAGCTCTGATGGCCAACATGGATTTCATTTCTGGGACCTGTGAGTCTAAAAAATTAGAATGCGGGGGCACCTGGGTGGCTCAGTGGGTTAAAGCCTCACCTAAAGCTCAGGTCATGATCCCAGGGTCCTGGGATCAAGCCCCGCATTGGGCTCTCTGCTCAGCTGAGAGCCTGCTTCCCCCCCGACTCTTTCTGCCTGCCTCTCTGCCTACTTTTGATTTCTGTCAAATAAATAAAAAAATCATTATTAAAAAATAAAAATAAATAAATAAAATAAAAAATTAGAATGCTAGTTCAAGAGACAACAAATCCTAGAGCAAACTTAAAAGATAAGGTTTATTTTCTACACAAACCCACTCTTTCAAGAGAGATAGCTAGCTGTTTCTACTTAATATATGGAAACAAACACAAAGAGGCATGCAAAATATTGAATATGAAATATGTTCCAAACAAAAGAATAAGAAGAAAACACTGGGGGAAAACCTTAATGGAATAGAGATAACTAATTTATCTGATAAGAACTCAAAGTAATAGTCATAAAGATGCTCACTGAACTTAGGAGAAGAATGGCTGAATACAGTGAAAATCCCTCAAAGAGATAGGAAATAATTAGAAAATAACAAACAAAAGTCAGACAATTGAAGGTTAAAGTAACTAAACAAAACAAAACAAAACAAAAAATACACTAAGGTGATTCAGCAATGGACCAGATGAAGCCAAAGAAATAATTGGTGAGAAAGGGTAGAGGAACTCACTCAAACAAAACAAAAGAGAAAAAATGAAGATAGCTTAAGGGATGTATGTGAGAACATCATTCCAGAATAATATTTGCATTATAGGGGTCTCAGGAGGAAAGAAGAGAAAGAATTAGAAAACATATTTGAAGAAATAATAGCTGAAAAGTTCTCTAGCCAGGGGAAGAAAACAGAAACCTAGATACAGGAAGCCTAGAGAGTTCAAAATAAGATGAAACCAAAGAGACGCACACCAAGACATATTATAATTAAACTGTCCAAAGTTAAAGATTAAGACAGAGTATTAAAAGCAGCAAGAGGAAACAACTTGTTATAAACAAGGGTACCCCCATGAGATTATTAGCAAATTTTTCACCAAAAACTTTGCAGGCCAGAGTCTGGTAGTAGAATGATATAGTCAAAGTGTTGGGGGGGGGACAAATTTCAATCCAAGAATACTCTACCTGGTGATATTATCATTAAGAATTGAAGGAGAGATCAAGTTTCTGAGATAAGCATAAGAAAAGGAGTTCACCATCATTAAACTGGCCCCACAAGAAATGTTAAAGAGATCACTTTAACCTGAAAGAAAGCATACTAGTTAGCAAAAGAAGAAGTACAAAAGTAAAAATTTCACAAATAAAGGTAAATGTATATTTAAGGAAGAGGATTAAATACTTATAAAGTTAGTGTGAAGGTATAAAAGACAAAAGCTCTAAAAATAAGTATAACTATATAAATCCTCAACCAAGTATTAACATACCAAAATTCGCAATACATTGAAAACATCATACACCAATATCAAGTGGGATTTATTCCAGAGAGGCAACCCAGTTCAAAATCTGAAAATCAATCAACATGATACATCACATTAACAAAATAAAAATAAAAATCATATGATGAATTCAATAAATGCAGAAAAAGCAGTGAGCCTGGTGCTACCATGAACGAGGGCTGTCACATTGGTTGGGCATAGACCCCAGTCATGCCTGTCTTGCTGCAGTGGGTCATAACTTTTACTCAAGGGAGGCTCTGAAAGCTTCACTCAGCAAGCACAGTACCAGAAGGTTATCATCAGGACATTGGGCTTTAGAGGCAGTGGCCCTGGGTTTCAAGGAGAAAAACGAGCTAAGCGCATGGCTGGTCTCCATACACAGTCACTTTTTTCTCTTTCCCTTCTTTCCATCCTTTGTCTTTATCTTCTGGGTGTATGTCTCTGTCTCTCTGTTTCTCTCTCCCTCCTCCCTCCCTCTCTCTCCTCCTCTCCCTCTGCTCCTTCTTTCTTTTTTTGCTTTCTTGTAATCGCAGAACATTTTTTACAGAAATGTAGAAGTTTTTAATGTTCCTAACACTTGATAATCCAAGCCCCGTCTCTAAATTTTCTCAGCTAGAAGGTGTGGTGAAGTTTTTGTTTCAGTTGTGTGTGTGTGTGTGTGTGTGTGTGTGTGTTTCCCTAAATGATCAGAACAGTTTGGTCCTTTAGCACTTGGGTCAATTCTTCACTCAGAGCCCTCTGAAGCCTTCCCCATGCCCATGTTTCAGATGTCCTTTGTCATTCCATTCCATTCCATTCCATTCCATTCCATTGTATTCCATTCTTGGGTGAGGATACGTAATCATATGTCAGGATATACCATCAAGCCTGTCCATGCCCAAGCCTGGTGATAACCTTGATGGCCATCAACACACCCTGGCCGGGGCTGTTGGATATGCTGCTGCAGAGCTCATCAGGGGTTCCGGAGCATCCAGAGAAGAGGCAGGGATGAGACTGGTGATGGGCCTGTTCTGCTGACCTGGTGTTAATCCTGTCTTTATTCAGCCACATCTACAAAAGATTCCGGGGCTCTGCAGCCAGGTATCACCAGCAGACCTCTCTGAGAGTGGCTCCTGTGGTGCTTGGTGGCACAGGGGCAACCGTTGGTCTGACCACAGGCCCACCAGTTGCACATGGTGGTCACCCACCATGAAAGGGAGCTGTCTGGGCTGTGCTGAGTGATTTGTACTGCTTCCTCTCTCTCTCTCTCTTTGGATGATGATCTTAGCTATTTTATTATTTTTTAATTATGTTCAGTTAGCCACTGTAGAGCACATCATCAGTTTTTGATGTAGTGTTCCATGATTCCTTAGTTGCATATAACACCCAGTGCTCATCACACAGGTGCCTGCCTTAATACGCATCACCCTGTTAACCCGTCCCCTCACCGTCTCCCCTCTGAAACCCTCGGTTTGTTTCCCGGGATCCGGAGTCTCTCACGGTTCATCTTCCTCTCTCATTTCTCCCCCTTCAGACTTCCCTCTCTTCTCTATGGTTCTCCGTGCTATTCCTTATGTTCCACATACGAGTGAAACCATATGATACTTGTCTTTCTCTGCTTGACTTACTTCACTCAGCATAATCCCCTCCAGTTCCTTCCATGTTGATGCAAATGGTGGGTATTCATCCTTCCTGATGGCTGAATAATATTCCATTGTATATATGGACCACATCTTCTTCATCCATTCATCTGTTTGAAGGGCATCTCAGCTCCTTCCACAGTTTGGCGATTGTGGACATTGCTGCTATGGACCTTGGGGGGCAGGTGGCCCTTCATTTAAACACATCTGTATCTTTGGGGTAAATACCCAGTAGTGCAATTGCTGGGTCATAGGGTAGCTCTCTTTTTAACATCTTGAGGAACCTCCATACTGTTTTCCAGAGTGGCTGCACCAGCTTGCATTCCCACCAACAGTGTAAGAGGGTTCCCCTTTCTCCACATCCTCGCCAACATTCGTTGCTTCCTGTCTTGTTAATTTTGGCCATTCTGACTGGGTCAGGTGGTATCTCATTGTGGTTTTGATCTGCATTTCCCTGATGGCTAGTGATGTTGAGCATTTCTTCGTGTGTCTGTTCACCCTTTGTATGACTTCTTCGGAGAAGTGTCTGTTCGTGTCTTCTGCCCATTTTTTGACTGGGCTACTTGTCTTTTGGGTGTTGAGCTTGAGAAGTTCTTTATAGGTCTTGGATACCAGGCCTTTACCTGTAATGTCATTTACAAATATCTTCTCCCATTCCGTGGGCTGCCTCTTAGTCTTGTTGGCTGTTTCCTTGGCTGTGCAGAAGCTTTTTATCTTGATGAAGTTCCAAAAGTTCACTCTCTTATTATGGAAACAGCTCTTTCGATTTTTACTCTCAGCCCCTCACTGGATTCCTAGCCGATCCCATAGGAACTGGACCAGGGGACAAACCTGAGTGAGGGATAGCACCACTTCCCTCAGACAGCCACAGTGCTGTTAGTGGCCCAAGCCGGGCTTCCTGGTTCTCTCTTCTTCCTTAGGATGTCATTTCCTCGTACCCTTTTCTGTCCCTAAGTCAAAGAGTCCTCTGATAGAAAAGAAATGGTATCTCACTGTGACTAATTTCTTTTTTAATTTTTATTGCCTAACCAAGAAACAGACTCTTAACTATAAAGAACAAGCTGATGGTTACCAGGAGGGAGGTGGAGGGTGTGATGGTGTGGGTTCAGTAGGTGGTGGGGATTAAGGAGGGCACTTGTTGTTATGAGCACTGGGTGTTGTATGGAGGGGCTGAACCACAATATCGGACACCTGAAACTAATATTATACTGCATGTCCACTAACCGGGATTCAAATGAAAGCTTAAAAAATAATTTAAAAAATGAATTTTTTTTTTATTGCCGGACTAATGTTGGGGATAAGTGTCTTTCGGTTTTCCATGAAGGATGGGGTGTGTGGGCAGGGGGCAGGAAGGCCATTTCCGCAGATCTTCACACATGCTCAGCAATGTCTGGAATGCAGCAGGGGACACCACTGAATCTCATGGTGGTGGGTTACAGGCTACATTATCTTACTCCCATAGGAAAGAGACCAGTGGGGAGTAAATTAAGAACTGAGAGTGATGATACATTGGTTGTGGGACTATGGTTGACTTTTTAAAAATTCATTCTGGTAACTTTCCCCAGTTTTCCAAGTTGTCTCTGGTGAGGATGTCAAGTCCATATTGGGGGGGGGGGCGGTTTCAACACAAGAACAAGATCTGGAAGGAAGGGCTGGCAGTGCTGTTCAGAGAAGACTGAGTGAACTGGCTTCAGAGGCATTGCCTGAGGCCATTCTCTGAGGTGAAAGGAAGTAAGAGAGAGAAAAAGCCTCTGGGCCTTGACCCTGAACCATCTGAGAGTAATTCATGACCCTCAAGCTATTTGCACCCCATTGGCTCTCCTGTGCCCCTCCAAATTGATGAAATCCCATGCCATGGGTTTCCAGAAGCCTGGATTTCCAAGGATTGGCTCATTAGAATGTTTTGACCGAATCAGGGCACTTTCCGAGGGGCTCTGGGGATCAGTCCTCCAGGCAGCATCCTTCTGGATAAAGAAGGCTTGGAGGTGCCACAGTGCCACTGAAAGTCTAGCCTCTTCCGTACTGCATAGACTCCGCTTCCCCATCCTGGGTTAGCAGTGCAGGCTGTGGGAAATTATCCAAGTAGGCAGGGGACAGTCGTGCTGGATAGGCTGGAAGGGGGAGCCTTGGAAGTTTGGTGGATTTACATGGATAGAGAAAGTCAGAGATAAATGGCCATAAGGATGACAATTGTTGTTTCCTAGAAAGGCCCCAGTAAATAGGCTCAGAACTTCTTTTTTTTTCTGGCAGACAGTGTGGATGCGCTAAGATGGAAGGTAGTTGTCGTCACCAATCTAATGGTCTCAGTGGTGGCTGGTGACCGTATTTCTTCTCAGAGGGTGAGCTGTAGAACAAGAATTTAGCATTGACTAGACAGGTACACCAGCGATGCTATTGGTGGAACGTGCAGTGATATACATAGCATTTGTGGATCTGATTGACAGATACACTTTATTCAAATGTTGGCACGCACGAGGGGGTAAGCAGACTTGGAGAGCCATGATGCTTTGCCATCAAAAGCTGGGTTTAAAACAAAACAAAACAAAAAAGGAGTCTGTGGCTGTGGTAATGTATCGTGGGGGCTCAATCATCCCAGAAACAGAAGATTTTATTAAAAGTATCAGCTGGCTCCAGTTGGACTAGGGCAGAGTGAGTGAAGGGGAGAGGAGGCCAGAGAGTTAGCCAGGAGTTAAATCTGGTAGAGTCTTTCCAGGCCAAGGCCTGGGTTTTTACTCTGGGTGAGATCGGAAGCCCTTGACTGGCAGGCTTTGAGCTGAGGAATCACACAGCTTACACAGCTTCCATCAATGCCAAAGAAAATCGAAGTTTTCATAGATATGTTGGGTGAGGAAATCAAGGCCAAATTAAAGTGTGGAAGTCTAATCGGATGACTGATTTGAACACAAAGCACAAGCCATAAGGCTCTCCACATTTACTGCCTGTCGGCCAGAGATGTTGACCCACCTTTTCGAGCTGCCTAAATGGAAAGAAGGAAAGGTGAGCACCAGCAGGAGTCCCAGTATCCCCGAAGTCAAACCTGAATGACTGCACAGAAGGAATAACCATACTTTTCCCTGAGGTAGGTTTCTCCCATGAGTCACCCTAGGGAGGTTGCTGTGTAACGAGTGAACTTCCTCTTCAACATTGTCCTAACACCAGATACAACAACGACGTTTGTGGAGATCTCTTTCACCACACTCTCAGTGTGAGCACAATTGAGCAAAAGTAGTTTGTTCCCTTACCCTCACCACCACTACCAAACTGCTTGTGAACAGTGTTCGTTCGTTCATGGGTGCCCTACTGTGTTTGCTTTGCTTGTCTGTTTCGCTGTTTGATGTGCTATTTATCATCTGCTTCTACTCCTTAGGGTTATTTACCCTTTGCCTGTTATATGTGTTGGAGCTATTTTTCTTTGTCTTGGGACTTGGTTGACGATGGGGCAACCACAGGGGGAAACTGACAGAAACATAATTTTGTGGGGGACATTAACATCTCCCTCTCATTGTTCACTGGATTAAAAAAAAAATGAGTAAATGTGGAGGATGTTGGTAATATATATTTATTTATGCAACAAGCATTTATGGAGGACCTCCTCCATGCCAGTCACTATTGAGACAAAGTAGTGAACCATCAGACACATGTAATAAACAAGCACAATTGCCGCAACAACCGCCCTGGCTTGGAAGAGCTTGCCTTCTAGTGGGCGGAGACAAGCAAACATCCTAACAAGGAAGCAAATCACATAACTTGTGTTGAAGGAACAAAGTAAGACAAGGTAAAGGGGAATTGTACGTGTGGTGGGGAGGGGCACTTGAAATAAGATGTTTAGGGGTGAGCCACATTGAAAGGTGACGTTTAGGGCGCCTGGGTGGCTCAGTGGGTTAAAGCCTCTGCCTTCAGCTCGGGTCATGATCCCAGGGTCCTGGGATCGAGCCCCACATCCGGCTCTCTGCTCTGCGGGGAGCCTGCTTCCCCCTCTCTCTCTGTCTCTGTCTGCCTCTCTGACTACTTGTGATCTCTGTCTGTCAAATAAATAAATAAAATCTTTTTAAAAAAGGTGACGTTTAATCAAAGACATAAAAGCGACGAGGGAAGGAGTCAAGCAGAGGCATTATATGATCTGATTATATGTTGTAATAGCATTATTCTCACTGCCGGATTGACGACCAGTGGGCCAGTTTGGAGGGGGCCCGGGGGGCTAGCGGGTTGGCGGGAGGGAAGGCGAAGCAGAGAAATAAGTCAGGAAACAATTTCAGTGTGCTGGGGCAGGGAGGGGAACAGATGGTGGCTTGTAACCGGATGTTAGCAGGGGAGGTGGTGAGAAGTGGTCAGATCCTGGGCATATTTTGTTCAAAAGAGCTCACAGGACGGGATCTCCTAACAGGTTGAAAATGAGCGGTTGAGTACAGCAGCATAGTGAGGGATCACTCTCAAGTCTATGGCACCGCAGCTGAATGAATAGAGTTACCATTACCCTGCAATGGAAAATACCACAGCTGAAGACGGTTCATAGGGGAAGATGGGGGAGTTCAATTTTGGACTTGTTAATTCGGGTTGACTCCTAGGCAGTGTTCTCAGTGAACTAGAAAGGGAGGTCATCAGCTAAGAGTGAGGCCGGGAGAGGTGGTGTTGGAGGTTTGAAGAGAGAAAATAAGTTGTGGAATGGAAGGGTGGACAGGATTGGGGGGCTCGAGAAAAATAAGTAGTTTGAGCATTGGAACTAAATATCTTGTGGAAAGGTGTTTTGGTTTAAATAGCGACATGGGGTGTTCAAGACCAGACAAAGGTCACTCTGGATGATCCCATCAGAAAACTAGCTCTTGCTGGCCTTCCGGTCTGTGAATACAGGTTTGCTCTTGCTGGAGAGGGTGGTATGGATAGGCCTGAGTGAAGAAATCAGTAATCTGGGTTTAAGTCCTCAGTTGTGCTGAAGAAACAGGGATGGACTGCATGTCTTAGGCATGCTAGAACACATTTCTCCCAGACGCCTAGCTTATGCAAAACTGCACTCTGAGTTTTGCTCATAAAGAGCGAGCTCACACCGTTAGGCAATTCGTCCCAAATCTGAAAGCGAGAGACAGGTAGGAAAGGGCCTTCAGAGGACAAAAAAGGAAACCGGTAAGCCGTGCCATCTTATAAGCAATGGGAGACAAGCAGGGACTGGCTTATGAACAAGTTTCAAAGCCCTGCTGGCCCGCTTGGTCCAAACTGCTGTATGAATATTTACAGATCCTACAAAGTGCTTCCTCCGAGACCCTGATGCCAGAATTGAGGGACTAAGAGCCACGCTACAGCTACAGCGAGAGGAGGGAAGACTTCTCTAAGTACTACCAGTTTAAGCATGTCAGAAAACAGGAAGACATATGCCCTTTCCCCAGATTCGAACTTCTTCTAAACCAGGCAGACACAGAAATTCTCCTGTTTTATATATGTATATATACACATATACATACACACACACACACACACACACACATGCACACCACACACACATATACACACATATAAAATATAGCATATTGTATATAATATTAATTAAATTATATCATTTTACGTATCAGTATACATTATGTATTATATGTACTATGTTCTGTTATTACATGCTATTATATTGATGATATTATTATATGTAATTCTGTATTATACTATTATATTTAAATATATCCTATATTAATGTTAAATGATTGATATAAATATATAAAATTTATAGATTTGTGTGCATGTCTGCACACACATATATGTATATGTGCACTTACATATACCTATATGTATACACACCTACACACACAAACACACGGGGATTTTTCTTCCAGATGAGGCCTCCCTCGAATCTTCTTACTTATGGGTTCGCAGATAGCAAATCAGATGCTGGGGAGGGTGGAAATACTGACTGAAATAAACTTAAACTTGGGCCTATAAGTAAACCCCACACAAAGGTTTATCAGACAAACGAAAACTCAAGGGAGGCGATAAGGCCATTTGACTCACTGTCTACCCAGTTTTCCGAGGAATTAGCAGTGGTAGCAGCAAAGTAGCCAGCAAAAGTGCCTCCCCCTGCCCCCTCCACCACCAATCTCTACTGAAGCCAGGTACCTGGGTCCACAGGTCTTAGAGGGGCAGCCTTCCTCACCAGTTCCCCAAGGGTTAGAAGATTGTATCCATTAGTACTGTTCAGTCTACCCTCTGCCTCCATGTGTTAGTACACCAGGCAATGTCCTCCTTCCTTTCACCATCAGATGGGGATACTCTGCCTCCCTTTTCCCTGAGTTCCATTGGCCAGGGAGGCTGGGCATTCCACCACAGTTCTGAGTCCTCCCCTTGGAGCTCCTGGCCTGGAGCAACCGGAGAATTACACGGAGGCTCTTCTGTCTGTCTGTGCTGCTGTGAGCTACAGCGGGGGCCAGCCATCTCCATGGCCCTTTTTATTTTCCTGAACTTCGTGGAGAAACTGATGAGCACCAGGTGACCTGCCTGAGTTTCCTGCAGTTTCCCTCCTCCTTGAGTTCCACAGGGCACCGTGCTTCCTAGTCACCATTCCCATCAGCCCTCCCCAAAGCAGAGATTTGGGTAGCCACTGAAACTCGGTGAGGATAATTTAACAGCTGATAATCAGTGGGATAGATCCTGGTGGTGGTGACTACAAGAGGTATCGTTTGGGATACGGGTTGCCCCCCCCCC
>RCUC01017931.1:0-34807 GCA_003697995.1 Taxidea taxus jeffersonii
TGGCATACAAACTGGCAAAGAAGAAGTCAAACTATCACTCTTTGCAGATGATATGATACTATAAGACTCCACTCCAAATCTGCTAGAACTTGTTCACGATTTCAATAAAGTGTCAGGATATAAAATCAGTGCACAGAAATCAGTTGCATTTCTATACACCAACAGCAAGACAGAAGAAAGAGAAATTAAGGAGTCAATCCCATTTACAATTGCACCCAAAACCATAAGATATCTAGGAATAAATCTAACCAAAGAAGCAAGAAATCTGTACTCAGAAAACTATAAAGTACTCATGAAAGAAATTGAGGAAGACACAATGAAATGGAAAAATGTTTCATGTTCATGGATTGGAAGAAAAAATATTGTGAAAGTTTCTATGCTACCTAGAGCAATCTACATATTTAATGAAATCCCTATCAAAATACCATTTAATGTTTTTCAAAGAAATTGAACAAATTATCCTAAAATTTATATGGAACCAGAAAAGACCCCAAATAGCTAGAGAAATGTTGAAAAAGAAAACCAAAGTTGGTAGCATCACAATTAGAGACTTGAAGCTCTGTTACAAAGCTGTATTCATCCATAGAGTATGGTACTGGCACAAAAACAGACTCATAGATCAATGGAACAGATTAGAGCCCGGAAATGGACCCTCAACTCTATAGTCAACTAATCCTCAACAAAACAGGAAAGAATGTCCATTGGAAAAAAGTCTCTTCAACAAATGGTGTTGGGAATATTGGACAGCCACATGAAGAAGAATGAAACTGAACCATTTCCTTAAACCACACACAGAAATAGACTCAAAATGGATGAAAGACCTTCATGTGAGACAAAAATCCATTTAAAATCCTTGAGGAGAACACATGCAGTTACCTCTTTGGCTTCAGCCACAGCAACTTCTTAGAAACATCTCCAAAGGCAAGGGAAGCAAGGGCAAAAATGAACTATTGGGACTTCATCAAGATAAAAAGCTTTTGCACAGCAAAGGAAACAGTAAAAAACAAACAAACAAACAAACAAACAAAAACAACAAAAGACAACTGACAGAATGGGAGGGGATATTTGCAAATGCCATATTAAATAAAGAGTTAGTATCTAAAATCTATAAAGAACTTATCAAACTCAACACCAAAAGAACAAATAACCTAATGAAGAAATGTGCAGAAGATAGGAATAGACATTTTGGCAAAGAATATATCTGAAATGACAACAGACACATGAAAATGTGTTCAACATCACTTGGCATCAAGGAAATACAAATCCAAACCACAGAGAGATACCACCTCACACCAGTCAGAATGGCTAAAATTTACCAGTCAGAAAATGACAGGTGTAGGCGAGTATGCGGAGAAGGGGGAACCCTCCTACACTGTTGGTGGGAATGCAAACTGGTGTAGCCACTCTGAAAAACAGTATGGGAGTTCCTCCAAAAGTTGAAAATAGAGCTACCCTATGACCTAGCAATCATACTGCTGGGTATTTACCCTAAGGATACAAATGCAATGATCATAAGGGGCATGGACACCCCAATGTTTAAAGCAGCAATGTCCACAATTGCCAAACTATGGAAAGATCCTAGATGTCCATCAACTGACAAATGGATAAGGATATTATATATAGATATAGATATAGATATAGATATAGATAGATAGATAGATATAGATATAGATATACATGTATATCTATATCTATATAGACATATATAGATATAGATACATCATCTATCTATCTATACACACACACACATATACACATACATACACACATACATATGACAGAATACCATTCAACCATTAAAAAGGAAATCTTTGCAACAATGTGGATGAAACTAGAGGGTATTATGTTGAGCAAAATACATCAGAGAAGGACAATTATCATAAGATCTCCTTGATATAAGGAATTTGAGAAACAAGACAGAGGATCATAGGAGAGGGGAGGGAAAAACAAAACAAGATGAAACCAGAGAGGGAAACAAACCATAAGAACTCTTAATCTCAGGAAACAAACTGAGGGTTGCTGGAGGGGAGGAGGGTGGGAGGGATGGAATGGATGGGTGATGGACATTGGGGAGGGTATGTGCTATGGTGAATGCTGTGAATTGTGTAAGACTGATGAATCAGAGACCTGTACTCCAAACAAATAACACACTATATGTTAATAAAAAATGTTACTCAGATGATCATGAAAGATTTGACTCAGCATTATAGTTCTTTAAGTATTTCATAAAAGAGCATATATTTTATAGCTTCTCGGCCTTTTGGCTAAGATCAAGTGAAGAGCATATATTTTGTTTTAAAAGTTTAATTTCTACCCAACAGATTTCTGAACATTTCCATCACCAATACTTCCCCCTTGTGGGAGAATCTGGAATTCACAATGTGGAGGCCTATAGCCAGGAAACCAATGACAATTACCCAAATTATTACATATCTGAAACAAACAGATGTGTGGTGTAAGGAAATGGTTCAATTTCATTTTTCTGCATGTGGCTGTACATGGCTGGGGTGTCCATTATCACCACTGCTATTCAACATAGTACTAGAAGTCCTAGCCTAAGCAATCAGACAACAAAAAGAAATTAAAGGCATCCAAATCGACAAAGAAGAAGTCAAACTATCACTCTTTGCAGATGATATCATACTATATGTGGAAACTCAAAAGACTCCACTCCAAATCTGCTAGAACTTGTACAGGAATTCAATAAAGTGTCAGGATATAAAATCAATGCACAGAAATCAGTTGCATTTCTTTACACCAACAATAAGACAGAAGAAAGAGAAATTAAGGAGTCAATCCCATTTACAATTGCACCCCAAACCATAAGATACCTAGGAATAAACCTAACCAAAGAGGCAAAGAATCTGCACTCAGAAAACTATGAAGTACTCATGAAAGAAACTGAGGAAGACACAGAAATGGAAAAATATTCCATGCTCCTGGATTGGAAGAACAAATATTGTGAAATGCTGAAATATTCTATTTCTTGATGTCTGTGATGTTTATGTCTACATATTGACTTAGTCAAAATTTATTGTCCTATATATTTATGATTTTTTTCCATGTTCTCTATATATGATATACTCCAGTAAAACTTTTATTTATAAGGAAATGAAAGTGAAAGTATAAGCCAGGAAGAAAAGTTTTAAAAAATAAGAAAAATAATTTAAGGAGTGCAGTTTATGCAAGGGGGATTCAGTTTTCTTTTTTTCAGTATTAGTCCTGTAAAACCACTTATATTTATGATAAGTGAATGTGTATTTCTTGGTAACATATAAATTTTAAAAGAAAAAGTGGAGCTATATGATTCAACATATACACATCTTTTTAAAAGCTGTTCAAAATAGTACTGAAATGATGCATAAATAAAAACAGTGTAGAACAATGATAGTTAATGGATACATACATTTTTAACAATTGCATAAAGTACATATAAAATGGAAGCACAAATTCATGATTTTTGCTCTTTAATTTAAAGTATACATGCTCTTTTTTCTATGGCTTTAATCCTTAGAAAATCTGATATAAATGTTAGTCATTTTGCCTACTTGGTGAATAAGTATATTAATGTGTGTTACACTTTTACTTTATGTTGTAATTTATAATTAAATAAACTTTCTGAGATTAAAATAATTTTGTCCCAACAAAATAATAAATACACATATAGAGGAAAATGTGAGGTTATTATTCACTACTTTTATTTTAAACTATTTAGCTATGTAAAATAATATAAAATACAATATAAAGTTTAGAAGAAATAGTAAAGAAGGATAAAAATTACATACCACAGCAATATCTGCATCATAGCTTTTATTGCATATTGTGCCAGGAAATGTTGCTCCAAAATATGCAGGATGTTTCCTGTAACTACATCATTATAGTATAGCCTTTTTTATTGCCATACTTATTCAGAACAACTTACTAGCTTACTTTTAAATTAAATCTCCCATATATTTAAAATGCTTTTTCAAACAAACCAATTTTTGATATGGATATTATCTAATATACTTTACAAAATGGTCAAATCATTAAAAACTATAATTCATTTTATTTTTTTAAAGATTTATTTATTTATTTGAGGGTGGAGAGGAGCAGAGGGAGAGGGAGAAGAAGAGATTCTCAAGCAGAGTCCTCTCTGAGTGCATTGTGGGTGCTCCATCTCACAGCCCTGAGATCATGACCAGAGCTGAATCCTAAGTTGGACACTTAACCAACTGAGCCACCCAGGCACCCCTAAAATTAATTTTAAATACAATTTTCTCTCCTCACTTAACTCCTAGACTTGATAAAATTTTACTATATTGAATTTTCCTCAGTTTTGCTTGTACTGCATGCACTCTCTTGGTTACTAAAAGTTAAACAAAGGATTTTTAACTTGTATAATAAGAAGCCTTGCCTATCTAAAATGTAAGCATTTTCTTAAATTATTACCAAAAATATCTTTTTTAGTCAATGAGTAGACAAAAATTATTAACATATTATAGGTAATAGTAACTAAAGAGTGACAATTTTGACATTATTAACAAGCTAAAGCTTATATGTATTCTATAGTACAGTTAACATCATGAAAGTTTATGAAAGGCAAATCTTACACAAATTATATTCCAAAATATATTTTTATATAATTTATTTATGTTGTTTTTATTTTTATCATATTCTCAACTACACTATTGCACTCATGGCAACAGCTATGTTTATTTAAAATTTTCAGAGGGGCCTATAGAAAGTTGAAGAACACAATAAATGCATTAAATTATCAAATTATTGAAATTATTTAATATCTCTTTTTTTAATGTAGAACATTGTGCTTACATAAGTAAGAATGTTATGTCATGGGGCCGTAGGATAAGATAGTCTCGTTTCCATGTGAAAAATCTTTGTAATAAATCACCAGCATCCCCGTTGGTAGAAATTTTGTTTTTGTCTGACCATAATTCCAAGGAGGACAGCATCACAGTCAGTTTGAACTGGGTAAACATCTAAAATAAGATTTGTGGCATACTTGTTCAAATAACATTAGTCATTAGTTCAAAATTACATAAACATAAAGAATAATTTTAATATTTTGGATATTAATAATTGAAGATTTTTAAGTCATTAATTTGTCATGATAGAAATTTTTCAATGATTTTTCATAAAACTATAAATGTAAAAAACTTAAGACTTACAGTATTGACAAGGCCAATAATTTGTATAATTTTCTGTGTTACAGCCATCACTTCTGATCCCATATAATCATACTGAAAAACAATTTTAAGTGATTTTTTTCAAAATGTGAGTGATAGCAATTTTTATGGTACATATATCTTGCTTATACCAGGTATGTAAAGCATGAGATTTGTCAGACAATATAAAGCATACTAATATAAAAATAATAACATTTATAATAAAAGAAACAACAAAAATCATAGGTTTCTGAAACAGATTCTCAACTGTTAATATCTTAAAGACACTCTCAAACAGAAACAATTGAAATCAAGAAGTCCTAAAATAATTTCACAGATTCCTCCTTAGTATAATGGGATTTTTTTTTCATCCAGACATAGAGAAAATAGCAGTCATTTTTTTATGACACAGAGGGAGTCACAAAACCTCCTGTCACATGGTTGGTTAAAAAAAATCAAATGAATAAATAGATATTTAAAAATCAAAAATGCTCAAATATTTCTACAGAACAAAACCCAGAAATCCCAATTATAAAATATTAACAATTATGTGGCATAAGAATTTTAAAAATTTTGATAAATAAGATGAAATTATGTAAGAACATGGAGAAAAGAAATTGTCCTTTGAAACTGGTAAATTCTTGAGAGGACTTAAGTTCTTTTTTCTTAAGATTTTATTTATTTGTCAGAGAGTTTGAAAGAGAGAGAACACAAGTAGGGGGAGCTGCAGGCAGCAGGAGAGGCAGGCTCCCCAATGAGCAAGGAGCCAAATGTAGGACTCCAACCCAGGATCCTGGAATCATGACCTGAGCCAAAGGGAGATACTTAATCAACTGAGCCACCCAGGTCAGAGGACATAAATTCTTATTTATTTGGGAACTTAATTAACACACGTTCCTTGGAGTCCTATTTTGGAAAATGATTAATACTTTTGCAAAAGTTGATAATTTTTTTTAATTGAAAAAATAGAATCCTAACAAATCTTAGAAATCTGTATAGTTTACTCAAAATTATGATAGTTATGAAAATGATTACATGTTGTAATTGTTGATAATAGAAGTAATGGAAAATATATATTTCCATTGGATGAATTAGAAGTTAAATATATTCTAGTCAAAATGTTTTCCTTAAAGTAGAAGAAACAGTCCATTAGACAGTTGTTATATACATGAAAGAGATCCCCATAAAACACACAAATAGAAAAATCCTTACTTATGACAATCTGAGAATATTCAAGTTCATTAGAGTAGAAGTATAATTTCATATACTAAATGTCATGACTCTTTCGAAGATATCACTAGCTCCAAAGGTTTATTTCACAAGGTAAAAATTCTCAATACACAGTGAAGACATAGCAATGCTTAAGCAGTAGGAAATAATACACATCACCAAAATATGGAAAACAAAATGGACACAGTTAAAAGGAGAATTTAAGAAACCCACAATACTAGTTCCAGATATTAAGATAATTCTTTTAGCAACTGATAAAATGAGAGGAAAAATGTAATAAATATAGAATGTCTGAACAATGCAGTTAAAATATTTGACTCATTAATATACAAACAACACTGCATCTAACAAGGGCAGAATGTAATAAATCCTTTCCAAATGCATGTGGACCATTTACAAAATTGACCATATACTGGGCCATAAGGGAAGTCACAATAGATTTCTGAAATTTTACATCATTCAGATTATGCTTTTTTACTAATATGGAAATAAACTAGATATGAGCAACTAAAATATAACTTGAAAATCCCTAAACATTTTTAATCTAACCAGTATAATTCTAAATTACCCAAGGGTTACAGACACAGACACACACACACACACACACACACACAAATTAGAAAATGATTTAGAAAAACTGAAATGATGATACAAATCAGACTTATCAAAACTTGTGTTGCTAGAAACAAACAAAAGCCCTTGTATTAGACAGTTACTCATTAACTAGAAATCTGTTTTTAACCGTGTATATACTAGAAAATTTTGAAAGTGCATAAAATCTTCAAAAGAAAGAAATCAAAAGGGATGAAATAACAAAGAAAAGATAAAAAATCAATAAATTGTTATATTTTCCTGGTGGATAGACCCTTTAAGAATGATGTAGTGTCCTTCTTTATCTCTGACTACAGTCTTTAGTTTAAATTTTAATTTATCTGATATGAGAATCACTACCCCAGCTTTCTTTTGAAAGATGCTTCTCCATCCCTTTACTTTCAGTCTGGATGTATCCTTAAGTTCAAAATGGGTCTCTTGTAGACAACATATGGATGGGTCCTGTCATTTTATCCAAACTGCAACCCTGTGTCATTTTACGGGAGTGTTTAGGCCATTCACGTTGAGAGTGATTATTGAAAGATACAGTTTTTTTTTTACATCATGTTGACTGTGAAGCCTTGTTTCTATAGATGGTCTCTGTAAATTTCTGTTATATGACACTCTTGGGTCCTTCATTCTTTTATAGAATCCCTCTTGATATTTCTTGTACTGCCAGATTGGTAGTCACATACTCTTTAAACCTTGCGGTCTTGGAAGCTCTTTATTTCTCCATCCATTTTGAATGTCAACCTTGCTGGATAAAGCATTCTTGACTGCATGTTCTTCTCATTTACTGCCCTGAACATGTCTTGCCAGACCTTTCTAGCTTGCCAGGTTTCTGTGGACAAGTCTGACACTATTCTGATGGAACTTCCTCTGTATGTAAGGAATCTCTTCCCCAGAGCTTCTCTCAAAAGCTCTTGTCTAAAATTATGATTTGACAGTCTGCAATCAAGTGCCTTGAGGTCTTTCTAGATTCATTCATCTTGGGGGTGTTCTTTCTACCCCAGGACATGAATGTTCATTCCGATCCCCAGATTGAGAAAATTGTCATGGAGAATTTGTCCAACTATATCCTCTAGTCTTCTTCGTTTCTCCTCAACATCAGAGATCCCAGTAATTCTGATATTGGAACCTGTCATGGCTTCACTTATTTCCCTAATTCTGCTTACATGGCTTCTAAGCTGTTTGTTCCAGGCCTCTTCCTGATCCTTTTCCTCTATCAGTTTGTAAATATTTATGATCCCAATATGGGAGCAGCCAACTACATAAGACAACTGTTAACCAAGAAAAAGAGTCATATTGATATGAATATATTACTTGTAGGGGATCTTAACACACCACTCTCAGTAACAGATCATCCAAGCATGAAATCAATAAAGAATCAAGAGCACTGAATGACACATTAGACCAGATGGACCTCATAGATATATACAGAACATTCCACCCTAAAACATCAGAATACTCATTTTTCTCAAGCACATATGGAACTTACTCCAGAATAGACCACATACTGGGCCACAAAAAGGATTCAACTGATACCAAAAGATTGGGATTATTCCCTGCATATTCTCAGATCACAATGCTTTGAAACTGGAGCTCAACCTCAAGAAAAAGTTTGGAAGTAATACAAACACTTGGAAGCTAAAGACTGTCCTACTCAAGAATGTTTGGATCAATCAGGAAATCAAAGAAGAACTTAAAAATTCATGTAAACCGATGAGAATGAAACATATCAGTCCCAAACCTATGGGATACAGCAAAGGCAGTCCTAAGGGGGAAATACAAAGCCATCCAAGCCTCCCTCAAAAAATAAAAATTGAAAAATCCTGAACACAGAAGCTCTCTTTACACCTCAAAGAACTGGAGAATCAATAACAAATTAAGCCAACTCCACACACAAGAAGGGAAATAATCAAGATTAGAGCAGAGATCAATGAGATAGAAACTAGGGATACAGTAGAACACATCAATGAAATGAGAAGCTGTGTTTTTGAAAGAATCAATAAGATTGATAAGTCACTGGCCAAACTAATCCAAAAGAAAAGAGAGGGGACCCAAATTAATAAAATTATGAATGAAAAGGGAGGGATCACAACACCAAGGAAATAGAAACAATCATCAGAAATTATTATCAACAGTTATATGCCAATAAGTTAAGCAATCTATATGAAATAGATGCATTCCTGGAAACCCACAAACTTCCAAAACTAAATCAGGAAGAAATTGACAACCTGAATAGAACAATATCTAGTAATGAGATTGAAGCAGTGATGGAAAAACCTCCCAAAAAACAAGAGCCCAGAACCTGATGGATTCCCTGGGGAAATCTACCAAACATTTAAAGAATAAATAATACTTATCCTCCTGAAGCTGTTTCAAAACATTGAAACAGAGGAAAACTACAAGACTCTTTCTATGAAGCCAGCATTAACCTGATCTCCAAACCAGGCAAAGATCCCACCAAAAAGGAGAATTTCAGACCAATATCCCTGATGAAAATGGATGCCAAGATTCTCAACAAGATCCTAGCTAATAGGATCCAACTGTACCTTAAAATGATTGTATGCCATGACCAGGTAGGATTTATCAATGGGATGCAAGGGTGATTCAACATCGCAAATCAATCAATGTGATAGAACAAATCAGTAAGAGAAGAGAGAAGAAACACATGGTCCTCTCAAATGATGCAGAAAAAGCATTTGACAAAATCCAGCATCCATTCCTGATTAAAATGCTTCAAAGTATAGGAATAGAAGGAACATTCCTCAACTTCAGAAAATCTATCTATGAAAAACGCACAGTGAATATCATCCTCAATGGGAAAAAGCTGACAACCTTCCCTTTGAGATCAGGAACACGACAAGGATGCCCACTCTCACCACTCTTGTTCAACATAGTATTAGAAGTCCTAGCAACAGCAATTAGACAGCAAAGAGAAATAAAAGATATTCAGATTGGCAAAGGAGTCAAACTCTCTCTCTTCACAGATGACATGATACTTTATATGGAAAACCCAAAAGACTCCACCCCCAAACGACTAGAACTCATTCAGTAATTCAGTAATGTGGCAGGATATAAAATCAATGTACAGAAATCAGTTGCTTTCTTATACATGAACATTGAAAATACAGAAAGGGAAATGAGAGAATTGATTCCATTTACTTTAGCACCAAGAACCACAATATATCTGGGAATAAACCTAACCAAACATGTAAAGGATCCATACTCAAGGAACTACAGAACACTCATGAAAGAAATTGAAGAAGACACAAAAAGATGGAAGAGCATTCCATGCTCATAAACAGGGTTAAAATAGCTATACTGCCTAGATCAATCTATACTTTCAATGCCATTCTGATCAAAATTCCATGGGCATTTGTCAAAGAGCTGGAGCAAACAATCCTAAAATTTGTATGGAATCAGAAGAGACCCCGAATTGCTAAGGAAATGTTGAAAAAGAAAAACAAAACTGGCGGCATCACGTTGCCTGATTTCAAGTTTTACTACAAAGTTGTGATCACCGAGATAGCATGGTACTGGCATAAAAACAGACACATAGACTAGTGGAACAGAGTAGAGAGCCTAGATATGGACCCTCAACTCTACGGTCAAATAATCTTCAACAAAGGAAGAAAAAATATACAGTGTAGAAAAGACAGTCTGTTCAATAAATGGTGCTGGGAAAATTGGACAGCTATGTGTAGAAGAATGGAACTTGACCATTCTCTTACACCTTACACAAAGATAAACTCAAAATGGATAAAAGACCTCAACGTGAAGTAGGTATCCAGCCGAATCCTAGAGGAGAACATAGGCAGTAACTTCCTTGACATTAGCCACAGCAACTTCTTTTAAGATATGTCTCCAAATGCAAAGGAAACAAAAGCAAAAATGAACTTTTGGGACTTTATCAAGATGAAAATTTTCTGTGCAGCAAAAGAAACAGTCAACAAAACAAAGAGACAACCCACAGAATGGGAGAAAATATTCACAAGTGACACTACAGACAAAGGGCTGATAACCAAGATATATAAAGAACTCATCAAACTCAAAACACAGAACAGATAATCATGTCAAAAAATGGGCAGAAGACACGAGCAGACACTTCTCCAAAGAAGACATACAAATGGCTAACAGACACATGAAAATATGTTCACCATCATTAACTATCAGGGAGATTCAAATGAAAACCACATTGAGATACTATCTTACATCAGTTTGAGTGGCCAAAATTAGAAGACAGTAATCAACATTTTGGAGAGGATGTGGAGAAAGGAGAACCCTCTTACACTGTTGGGGGGAATGCAAGTTGGTGCAGCCACTTTGGAAAACAGTGTGGAGATTCCTTAAGAAATTAAAAATAGAGCTTCCCTATGAACCTACAATTGCACTACTGGGTATTTACCATAAAGATACAGATGCAGTGAAAAGAAGGGCCATCTCTACCCCAATGTTCATAGTAGCATTGGTCACAGTCCCCAAACTGTGGAAAGAGCCAAGATGCCCTTCAATGGACGAATGGATAAAGAAAATATGGTCCAATTATACAAATGAGTATTATGCCTCCATCAGGAAGGATGAATATCCAACTTTTGTACCAACATGGATGGGACTGGAGGGGATTATGCTGAGTGAAATAAGTCAAGCAGAGAGAGTCAATTATCATAACGGTTGCCCTTACTTGTGGAGCATAATGAATAACACAGAAGACATTGGGAGATGGAAAGGAGAAGTGAGTTGGGGGAAATCAGAGGGGGAGACAACCATGAGAGACTGTGGACTCTGAGAAACAAACTGAGGGTTTTGGATGGAGGGATTGGGGGTGGGGTGAGCCTGGTGGTGGGTATTATGGAGGGCACGTATTGCATGGAGCACTAGGTGTGGCACATAAACAATGAATTTTGGAACCCTGAAAAAAATAAAATTAAAAAAATAAAGCAATAAATTGGGAAATAAACATAAAATCAAGGAATAAAAACAAAGGTTCTTTGAAAAGATGAGTATAATTGATACCCCTATAAGTACTATCAAGAAAATTGACAGATGATATAAATTACCAATCAGGCATAAATGAGGCCCAAATACACATCCTATAATATAATAAAGGCTAATGATGGGCTATTAAAGGTTTTTTGCCAATATATTTTTATTATGTTATGTTAGTCACTATATAGTACATCATTAGTTTTTGATGTAGTGTTCCACGATTGTTTGCGTTTAACACCCAGTGTTCCATGCAAGACAGTATGCCAATATTTTTTATTTTTTATTTTTTTATCTTTTGTAAGTTTCAAGTTTTGGTTTAAATTCTAGTTGGTTAACGTACTCTGTAATATTTGTTTCAAGGGTAGAATTTAGTGATTCATCACTTACATATAGCAGCCAGTGCTCATCACAGTAAGTTTCCTTCTTAATACCTAATGCCAATCTAGCCCATCCCCACCCATCAATCTTCAGTTTGTTCTCTAAAGTTAATAGTCTCTTACAGTTTGCCACCAATGATGTGAGAGTGTTGCCCTTTCTCTATTTCCTCACCAATACCTGTTGCTTCCTGAGTTGTTAAGTTTAGCCATTCTGACAGGTGTGAGGTGATATAATGATTTTGATTTGTATTTCTCTGGTGATGAGTGATGTTTAGCATCTTTTTATCTGTTTGTTAGCCATCTGTATATCTTCTTTGGGAAGGTATCTGTTCATGTCTTCTGACCATTTCTTAACTGGATTATTTGTTTTTTTGTTGATGAGTTTAATAAATTTTTACATATTTTGGATACTAACTTTTTATCAGATATGTCACTTGAAAATATCTTCTTCCATTCCATAGGTTACCTTTCAGTTTTGTTTAATGTTTCTTTCACTACACAGAAGTTGTTGTTTTGTTTTTTATCTTGGTGAAGTCCAAATGGTTAATTTTTGCTTTTGTTCCCCTTGCCTCCAGAGATGTGTCCAGTAAAAAGTTGCTACAGCCAATATCAAAGAGGTTGCTGCCTGTGTTCTCCTCTATGATTTTGATGGTTTCCTGTCTCACATTTGGGTCTTTCAAAAATTCTGAATTTATTTTTATGGATGGTGTAGAAAGTGGTCCAGTCTCATTCTTTTGAGTTTTGCTATCCAGTTTGCCCAACACAATTTGTTGAAGAGACTATCTTTTTTTGATAGAATATTCCTTACTGATTTGTTGATGATTAGTTCACTATAGCATTGAGGGTACATTCCTGCGTTTTCTATTCTATTCCATTCATCTATCTGTCTGTTTCTGTGCCAGTATCATACGGTATTGATGACTAGAACTTTGTTAGGAATAAATCCCATTTGGGTATGGTGAATAATCCTTTTAATGTACTGTTGGATCCTATTAGCTAGTATCTTGAGAAGAATTTTGGCATCTATGTTCATCAGGGATATTTGTCTGTAATTGTTTTTGTTGCAGGTGTTTGTCTGATTTGGGGGTCAAGGAAATGCTGGTTTCAAAGGATGAATTTGGAAGTTTTCCTTCCATTTCTACCTTTTGAAACAGCTTCTGAAGAATAGGTATTAATGTTTCTTTAAATGTTTGGCAGAATTCTGCTGGGAAGCCATCTGGTCCTGGACTCTGTTGGGAGATTTTTGATTACTGTTTCAATTTCTTTGCTGGTTATGCGACTGTTCAAATTTTCTTTTCATCCTGTTTCAATTTTGATAATTTATATATCTATAGTAACTTACCTATTTCTTCCCAATTACACAATTTTTGGAAAATTTTTCACAATATTCTTTTATGATTGCATTTCTTTGTTTTTGGTTGTGATTTCTCCTCTTTCACTCATGATTTTATTTATTTGGGTCCTTCCTTTCTCTTTTCTTTTTGATAAGTCTGACTAGAGGTTTATCAATTTTATAAATATTTCAAGAACCAGCTCCTAGATTACTCATCCATTGTGGACTTCTGTTTGTTTGTTTATTTACATATCATTGATTTCTGCTCTAATATTTATTATTACCCTTCTTTGGCTGACTTTGGATTTATTTGTTATTCTTTCCATGTTCCTTTAGGTATAGGTTAGGTTGTATATTTGAGACTGTTCGTGTTTTTTAAGGAAAACCTGTATTGCTATATTCCTCCCACTTTTGACGGCTATGCTGTATCCTAAAAGTTTCAGACTGTTGTGTTTTCATTTCCATTTACTTCCATGTAGTTCTTAATTTCTTCTTTAATTTCCTGGTTAAACTATTCATTCTTCAGTGGGATTTTCATTTGCTTTCCTGTATTCATTTCTTCTTTAATTTCCTGGTTAACCCACTCATTCTTCAGTAGGATGTTCTTTAACCTCCATGTATTTGTAGTCTTTCCAAATTTTTTCTTGTAGTTAACTAATAGTTTTATAGCACTGTGGTCTGAAAATATGCATGGTATGATCTCAGTGTTTTGTACCAGTTGAAACCAGTGACCCAATATATATGATCTATTCTGGAGAATGTTCCATGTGCCCTGAAAAAGAATATGTATTCTGCTATTTGAGGATGAAATGTTCTGAAGATATCTGCTAAATCCATCTGGTTCAGAGTGGACATTCAAAGCCATTGTTTCCTTTTTGATTTTCTGCTTAGATATTGAGGTATATTCAGCAAGATAACTGGAAAGTATTCTTCAATACAAGAAAGGTATCATGAAAGACAAGAAAGGTTCCAACATATAGGAAACACACAGAAAGACCATAATACCATAACATATCAGAAGAGAGTAAAGACATGACAACTCAATGGAGTATAAGATCCTAGATTGGAGGCTGGACAAGAGAAACAACATTTATGGGGTAAGTATCAAATTCAAACAAAACCTATAGACTAGTAAATAGTTTTGTAAGAATGTTAATTTTTATATTTGATGATTTCATTAAAAAACTTAAGAGCGAAAAGAGATCACTGATGGCAATGGTGAGCAATAGAAATGGTGATATCACTACTATGTTACCAATTTTTTAAAGATAAAAATAAGGTATTTTCAATAAATGTATTCAATAATTTGAAAACTTAAATAATATAAAAAGTTCTTTAAAAACCTAACTTACAGAAAGTGAAACAAAATAAAGAAATCTAAACTACTTTATACACACCAAAGCAATTAACTCAGTACTTAAAGAAAGCTTAAGATCTCTTTGGCTTCAGATGTGAATGCTTCCAAATACATATGGAAGAGATCAAACCTGTAATGTATAAATTCTGAATAAAATAACTTATTTTATGAGGCTTGCATAAGCTTGATATAATGAAATAAAACATTATAAGGAAGGACATTACATATTATTATTTCCTAAGCATGAACCCTAAAATCCTAAACAGAATATCAAGTTAAAAAATCAATGATTTGTAAAGATGAGTAAAATCTGATTAAGGAGTATATAAAATAGCTACTCTATAAGGTGGGAGAGGAGTTAGGAATATACACAATACATTCATATGTATTATGTATTAGAGAGCCAAGTTAAGACAATAAAGCAAGAAAAGGAAGTACAAGTAAAGAAGTAAAAATAAATAAATGAATAAATAAAAATAAATAAAACCCAAAAGCTAGAAAAGGAAATCTAAGATTAGAAAAGAGAAATTAAAAGCATCATTGTTCGAATGTAGTGATCCAAAGGGGCACATGCACCCAAGTGTTTATAGCAGCAATGTCCACACTAGCCAAACTATGGAAAGAACCTAGATGTCCATCAGCAGATGAATGGATAAAGAAGAAATGGCATATATATATATATATATATATATATATATATATATATGATGGAATACTAGGCAGCCATCAAAAAATGAAATCTTGCCATTTGCAACATGGATGGAACTAGAAGGTATTATGCTGAGCAAAATAAGTCAATCAGAAAAAGACAATTATCATGTGATCTCTCTGATATGAGGAATTTGAGAGGCAGGGCAGTGGGTTGTGGGGGGTAGGGAAGGAAAAAAATGAGATTGGGAGGGAGACAAACCATAAAAGACTCTTAATCTCATAAAACAAAACTGAGGGTTGCCGGGGGGTTGGGGGTATGGATAGGGTGGTTAGGTTATGGACATTAGGGAAGGTATGGGCTATGGTGAGTGCTGTGAAATGTGTAAGCCTGATGATTCACAAACCTGTACCCCTGGGGTAAATAATACATTATATGTTAACAAAAATAATTTTAAAAAAAGCATCACTGTTAATATAAAAAACTGAAAAAAATTCAAAAGAATTAGCAATTGAATTAGGCATGATCACAGAATATAAGGTGAATACATACATATCAATGGTATTTCCATAAACTAGCAAGAAAAATTGAAATGTTAATATAGAATAATTATTATAGACCATCAAATGCATGACAATAAAAATAAAAAGGGTGTTCCAGACAACAACAGAATACTGGTGAAAGGTATTAACAACAACAAAAAAAGTAAAGGTTTGTGGGTATTATATTGGAAGACTCAATACTGTTAAGATGACAATTCTTTCCAAAGTGATATAAGCATTCAATGCAATTCCCCTCATGGTTGTATTCTCTGTGTGTGTGTGTATATGTGTGTGTGTAAATTTAGAGTAATTCTAAAATATGTTTAAAGGAAAAAGACCCAGAATAGTCAAAACAATGGTGAAGAATAGTAAGAGGATTTAAACAAATAGATTAAATGGTAATAAAGCTCTAGTAATCAATACAGTGAAGTATTGATTCAACAAAACATAAATTAGCCAATGGAGGAAAAGAAGACAGGGATTTGAGAAATAGGCCACATGTAACCATTACTTGACTTTTAAAAAATTGCCAACACAATTGAATGAGATAAGACAGGTATTTCTAGAAATAGTGTTGGGGCAAATGAATATGGAAAAAATAAATTTTAACCCCTACTTCACACCACACATTTTTATCAATTAGAGATGATCATAAAACTGTATGTGAAAAGGTTAATAAAAATAAATTCCAAAACAAAAGTAAAAATATTTATGTCCTTGGAGTAAGAAAATATTTCTTTTTTAAAAAATTTATTTATTTCACAGATCACAAGTAGGTGGAGAGGCAAGCAGAGAGAGACAGGAGGAAGCAGGCTCCCTGCTGAGCAGAGAGCCCGATGGAGTGCTGGATCCCAGGACTCTAGGATCATGACCTAAGCCGAAGGCAGAGGCTTTAACCATTACACTGACCCACCCAGGTGCCCCAAGAAAATATTTCTTAAATGGAAAAGATAATGATAAAAATCATATATTGAACTTAAATTCATAAAAAATAAGAAATATGTCCATCAAAAGACACCATTAGAAGAGTAAAAAAACAAGCCTTAACCTGGGAGAAGATATCCCTAATATACCACTTGACAAAAGATTCATATTTAAAATATATAAAATCCCACAAAACATTAATAAAAATGTTAAAATGAGAAGGAGTGCCTGGGTCACTCAGCTGGTTAAGTGTCCAGCTATTGGTTTCGGCTCAGATCATGATCTCATAGGTTGTGGGATAGAGACCCATGTTGGGCTCCACATTCAGCAGGGAATCTATTTCAGGAGTCTCTCTTTCTCTGCTTCTTCCCATACTCATATACTCCCTTTCTATCTCTTTCTCAAATAAAGTAAATAAATAAATAAAATGTAAACACATATATTTTCTCTTAAAGAGAGTATCCAAATAGTCTAGAAGAGTATCAAATGATTTGCAATTATTTAATCATCAGGTAAATGCTAATAAAAACCACAATATGATCTCATTATACATATACCAGAATAACTAAAATTTAAAAAAGACTATCAATACCAATTGTTTGTGGGGATATGGGACACTTGGATCTTTCATATATTGTTGATGGGAGAACAAATTATTATAATATTTTTGAAAACTCTCAGTATCTCCTAAAATAACATATACTAACCCTATGACAAAATGATTTCACTCCTAGGTAGATTTTCAAAGGAAATTATGTCTACCAAATGGATTTTTTTAAAGACACACAAATGATCAACAGGTACATGAAAAAGTGCTCAACATCACTATTCATCAAGGTAATGCAAATCAAAACCACAATGAGATAGCACCATACACCTGTTGGAATATCTATTATCCAAAAGACAGGAGATTTCAAATGTTGCCAAAGATGTGAATAGGAAATCCTTCTACACTGTTGGTGAGAATGTAAATTGGTACAGCCATTATGGAAAGCAGTATAATGGCTCCTTAAAAGTTAAAAATAAACTACCAAAAAATAAAAAATAAAAATAAATAAATTAAATTACAATTTTATCCAGCAATTTCATTTCTGGGTATATATACTAAGGAAATAAAATCAGTATCTCAGAGATATCTTCATTCTCATGCTCAATGCAGCATTATTCATAACAGAATAAATATGGAAATTACCTAAATGTCCATCAACAGATGAATGGATAAAAAATGTGATTATATCAGACACACACACAAAATGGAATATTAGTCATAAAAAAAGAAGGAAACCTATTTGCAAAACCAAAGTTAAATATGTGAAGTATCAGATGTGTTAACTAACTGTCTTGGCAATCAATCCACAATGGTTATCAAATCATCACATTTTACACTTTAAATATTTACAATTATATTTGTTCATTATTCTCAATAAAGTTAGAAAACATTAAGTAAATTGGTATGGTAACTATCTGGTATGCTTTAAAAACTGATGTGACCAGAGAGATTAGAGCAGATTGAGGGAAGCTCAAGGCTGCTAGAAAGTGAGGACAAAGAGGGACAGCTATGATAAGCATGGGGGCTGGGAGGATAATGTAGGGCATTCTAGGCTAGTTTGGGTTTTTAGTCGTAACTGAGTAACAACTAAAATAAAATATCTTTACTTGGAAATAGTTTAAAAATTGCATTATGTTTTCGAAGTTAAGAAAAAAATAATATTTCTTTGAGTTCAAAGGAAAAAAGAGAAGAGAGAAAAAAGGAATGAGAGAGGGAAGAATGGAAGGAAAAGTTTGACTTACCAAAGCTTTTTCCACTATAATGTGCATTTCTAGGTATTGGGGTAATAGTTTTGAAAGAGTTGTTTCCTGAAAGGTAAAAAAGGGATTTATCAAATGTTAGTATGTATTGAATTTGTTAAGTGCAAAGAGTAACATATATAGAAAGGGAACACATAAAAAATTCGTAAGGAATTCAATATAAAAATTAATTTCAAATCAGGAAATTTCATTTGAAAACATACTCTAGGTTTAAAAGGGTCCCAGTGAGCTTGCTGGAGTAATATAAGAGCTTAGGTACTCTCTACTAATATTGAATGAAAAAGTAAATATAAAGACACCATTCTGTTGTCTTCATCTCATGACAAATCTACATTACCAGTTCATATTGGAAAATTTTTCACACACTGTCCTCTTTAAGATTATTGTAACACCAACCATGGTGCACTGGAAATCTTTAATTCATTCACAGAGAAATATAATAAATATTTAAGAATTCATGGCCTACACAGAAATTTGGGTAAATAGCATACTTTGTGCTATTACACATATGGGTACACAAAAAAGGACAAAATGTACAATATCAGAAATATTTCTGTAGTCCCAGAGTAGAGACTGTATGTTCCATTTGGTATAATGTAATAATTCTTGATGTGTAGAGTCAGTCAGCTATATATCCTCAATTTATTATATCACCACAACACTATAATGGTAATTTTATAGGAGCTGTATTTCTAAAACACTGAAATTCCATTTTACCTGTAAAAATTTCAAAAAATGTCTATATTTCCTCCTTGATCCAAGTTTCTTGGACTTTCCATATACCTTTTAGACCAAGTTTATATGTAGCTATAAAAATTATTGCTAAGATTTTGGAGGAATTATGTTAAACCTATACACTCATTTGAAGAAAAATGGAATATTTATTATGCTGAGTCTTCCAATCTATAGTATGTCTCTTCATTTACTGGTGTCTTCTTTGATTTATTACATCAGCATTTTGCACTTTTTGATATATAAAACCTGTACATGTTTTGCTATATATGTACCTGCAATGTCTGTGTCCCCACTCCCCAAGTATTTTGAAATACTCCCAATGTAATTACACGTGGACATGGGGCCTTTGGAAGGTAATTAGGTCATGAAGCTAGAGCTCTCATGAATGGGATTAGTGCCCTTATAAGAAAGGACTGAGAGCTAGCTGGTTGTCTCTCCACCATATGAGGATACAGCAAGAAGAAGTCCTCTATGTACCATGAAGAGGACATTCACCAAAAATTTGAATATGCTCACATCCTGATTTTGGACTTCCATTATCCAGAACTGTGAGAAATAAATATTTGTTTTTTAAGCCACTAGTCTACAGTAATTTCTTGTAACAGCCTAAAGTAAGATACCATTTTATTCTTTCAGTGATTGAAAATGTCATACTTTTCTCTATAGTTTCCACATATTCATTGCTAATATGTAGAAATGGTTGATTTTTTATCTTGATCATGTATTCTGTGACTTTGTTGATTTCACTTAGTTCCAGCAGTTATTTTCTATATTTCTTGAGGTTTCTAAGCAGATAATTATGTTATCTGCACAAAAAGGCATTCTTTTGTTTCCTTTTCTCATCTGTATGCCTTTTATTGCTTTATTATTCTGTCTAGAAATCCATTAAATAAGGGTGGAGAGAGTGCACATCCTTGCCTTAAACCAAATCTTAACAGAAAAGTACTCTATTTTTCTTTATTATGTATTATATTTGCTATCTGTGTTTTAAATTTTTTTTGGCTGAGTACAGTATAATTTATTGATGATACATGACAAGGAGGGCTCCCTAGTCCCCTCCACTTCTTCTGAGGGTCTGGGGTGAAAACTGTGGAGGCTGGGAGATTCTCAGTGTTTTGGGAGGTAAGTTGTGGCAGAGACTCTCCAGCAGCTGAGGGCCTCTCTCTTCTTCTTGCTGTCACTGGGGCTGATGGGCCAGCAGGTTCTTACTCCTTGGAGGTCATGTGGACCATAAAGTCCATCAGCCAGTTGCTGTAGCAAAATTCATTGTCATACCAGAAAGTGAGTTTGACAAAATGGTCATTGAGGGCAATGCCAGCTCCAACATCCAAGGTAGAAGAGTGAGTGTCACTGTTAAAGTCGAAGGAGACAATATGGTCCTCAGTGTAGCCCAGGAAAACCTTGAAGGATCCCTCTGATCATCCCTGCTTCACCACCTTCTTGATGTCATTGTATTTGCCAGGTGGCAGGTCAGATCCATGACATACATGTTGTGGGTGAGGACATGGAAGGCCATGCCAGTGAGCCTCTCATTCAGCTCAGGGATGACCTTGTCTACAGACTTGGTAATGTCAGTGGAAGCAGGGATGATATTCTGGGCAGGTCCATGGCCATCACTCCACAGCTTCCCGGGGCGATCCATGGTCTTCTTGGTGGCAGTGATGGCATGGATGGTGGTCAGAGTCCCTCCACAATATCAAAGTTGTCATAGATGAACTTGGCCAGAGGAACCAAGCAGCTGGTGGTGTAGGAGGCATTGCTGACAATTTTGAGGGAGTTGTCATATTTCTCATGGTTCATATTCATCATGAAAATGGCATCAGCAGAAGAAGCAGAGATGATGATCTTCTTGGCCCCACCCTGCACGTGAATGCCAGCCTTTTCTATGGTGGTGAAGATCACAACATACTCAGCACCAGTATCACCTCATTTGACATTGGCGGGATCTTTCTCCTGGAAGATGGAGGTAGAATTTGCATTGATGACAAGTTTCCTGTTCTCTGACTTCATTGTGTTGTGGAATTTGCCATAGATGGAATCATACTGGAACATGTAGACCAGGTAGCTGAGGTCAATGAAGAGGTCATTGATGGCCACACTATCCACTCTGCCAGAGCTAAAAGCAGCCCTGGTGACCAGGCACCCAATATTGCCAAATCCATTCACTTTGACCTTCACCATCGTGTCTCTCGATGACAGCTGGCACTGCACCAGAAGATGCAGCTGTCTGTCAAATGGAGTGGACCAGAGACCAATATCTTCTTTTATAGGATTATTTTTTTATCATTACAACAAGTACAAGTTGCCAACATCACCAAGACTTTGTATAATAAATGAATTTTTAATTGAATTTTGTCCTATATTTCTGTATTGAGAAGATTATGTACCTTTTCTTCTCTAACCTAGTAATATAGTAGATTATTGTGGTATATTTTCAGATATTGAACCAGACCTCCATTGATGGATAAACAATGCTTAATCAAGGTGTGCAATCTTTTTAATAAATTACTCAATTACTTTTGACAGTATTTTATGCAGAATTTTTACATCTATACTCATATGGTCAATGGGTTTGTTTGTTTTATACTACTTGTATAGAGTTTTATTATCAGGACAATATTGTCCTCACACAGTTAGTTGTAAAGTGTTCACTCCTCCTCATTTTTGTTGGAGAAGTTGTATAGAATTGGCTTTTATCTTCTCTTAACAGGTATTATAAACTTTACATAAAACCATCTACACCAGAGAGATTTTGTGTTTGAGAGATTTTTCACTGAAAATTCAGTGGTTTTTAATGGTTACAGGACTGCTTAGGTTGTCTATTCCCTCTTGGTTGGGTTTTGATAGTGCATTGTTTTTAAGATATTGGCTCATTTTATTTACATTGCTGAATGTACGTAGTTAGAGTTGTTTGCAGTATTAGTGATCTGGTTTTAGATCAGAGATAAGAAATGAGTGTTGCATAATAGAATGTAACCTGAACAAAGTACATATTAATGATTTCTACTTAACCCATCAAAAAACTAAGACTGCAGATTAAACCATTTACCAAAATCTGGAGAGAGAAATGTGCCTGCAGGGAGGACGAGAAACCAAGTATTTGCTTAGCTGGTTCTGATGACACCAAAAACCATGTAAGCTGATAAGAAATATATTCAACTAGCAATTTTGGCTGAACTTCTAAGGGCCAAGCTTGGTTAGCATAAAACTATGAAGTCTCTATGAATCATAAAGATATTTGATTTCAAAGATTCTTACAGGCTTTTTCTTCAGGAAGTCCATAAGTTACTCACAATAAAGATTAGAATATATATTGAAAAGTATATAGTGTTGGCTGGTGCAGAGGAATATCAGACACTGAAGAAACTACCCAAACTTCTCTATCTCCTTTATGACACAAAAGCCTTAATCTACCAGAAAAAGTGGAAAGAGATTTATGTCTTGAGGGCACTGATAAAAACTACAGCCAGGAGAGGAAAATGAATAAAAAGGTCTAATTCTGGAAGGAAAGTAAAAAATACCTGTTAGACCCAGTATTACATCAGGAGGAGAATGTTGGTGACATTTGTGAAGACTACATCCCCAAATCCAGGTTCACAGTGCCTTCTTAACATTGAGTTTTAATCCAAATATCAGAGAATTCCTCGTTCTCTGCTCCATGCCAAATCCATGACCTGCGTTAAAATGTACAAAGAACCCCCCCAAAACAAACAACAACAACAACAATAACAACAAACAACTACAGGAAAGAGAGAAAGAAGATTTGGAGGAGACAGATTTTATCTAAAAATCCCTAAATAGTCAAGTGGAAAAATAGAAAGCTAAACAGAAAAGGATTCCTCTTGAAAATTATCATTCACTTTTAACAAAAAATAATCGCTAAAAAGAATGAGAAACTGCTGTAAGTACACTAAGAGTAGCAATAGCAAAAACACACATAAACAGATGTATATTCTGACTATATTAACAGAAAATTTTAAGCCAAAGACCCAGCAACAAGGTATGTTCATATCCAAACCTAAAGTTAATATTTAATTCAATATCTACTGCCTACTGTGTTATGTAACATGTTAAGCTTTCGAGAGAGAGAGAGAGAGGGGATACAGACAGGCAAGAAGAAAATGCAATATAAAAAGCTACAGTAATCACGAGAATCAGACTTACAAATGACACAGATTTGTAACTCTCAGAAAGAAGATTTAAAGCAATTCTAGTTAATATGTTAAAGGCACTAGTAGAAAAATACTAAACAACATGCAAGATGAGATGTGTGATTTCAACACAAAATTCTTTTTATTTTTTTCCAGAAGATTCTATTTATTTATTTGACAGAGAGAGATCACAAGTAGGCAGAGAAGCAGGCAGAGCAAGAGGGAGAAGAAAGGCTCCCTGCTGAGCAGGGAACCCAATGTGGGACTCAATGCCAGGGCCCTGGGATCATGACCTGAGCCAAAGGCAGCCACTCAACCAACTGAGCCACCCAGGCACCTTCAACACAAAATTCTTCTACAACAACCACTCAGTATGGAAAGTAGTTCATTGTCCCTATCCACAGGTGTCTGTGCACACATTATTTTATTACTGAGTACCTTTGCATTGTCTTCTTGATAAGCCTGTGTGTGTAAATGCAATTAGAAATGATCTGGAAAAGAGAAAATTGTTGCCTGCTTGCCTTTCAGAGAAAAAAAAAACAATATTATAATTTTCTCACTAACTTTTAGACAAAAATAATGATTGTCTAGTGAAAGTTTGGCAAATATATCTTCTATTACTTTAAATAAGAATTAATAATAAAATATGATGTGAAAATGAAAAGTATAGAAAAAGCTCAAAAATGTCCCACAAGAGGATGCTGTGATAGCAGACACAAACTACAGAATTCTTATTTAAAAAAAAAAAAAAAGGGAATGGGACGCCTCATTGGCTTAGTTGGTTAAGCGGCTGCCTTCGGCTCAGGTCATGATCCCAGCGTCCTGGGATCGAGTCCCACATCAGGCTCCTTGCTCGGCAGGGAGCCTGCTTCTCCCTTTGCCTCTGCCTGCCTCTCTGTCTGCCTGTGCTCGCTCTCTCTCTCTAATAAATAAATAAAAACTTAAAAAAATATTTTTAAAAAGGGAAAACAGAAATTTGAAGAATACAAATAAATTGACCTAATGAACATCTGTAAAAAACACTACACAAAACAACTGCAAGATATATAGAGAAACACATATACTAAAGTCAAATGCACTATCTGAACATGATCAAAATCAATTAAATATAAGTACCAAGAAAGATATGTAGAAAATATGTAAGTATGCATACTTCTAAATTTCCCATGGGTCAGTGGAGGAGTAGCAAGATAAATTTTAAAATGTTACATTAAAAGATTATAAATACATGGTATATAAAACTCAAGAAATGAAAATATATCAATTAAAATTAGGTTGAGAACCACAAAAAATTCTCCTCTAATAAAACCAACAAGAGAACTGCCAAAAGTTAGAATCAACTTTTTTCAGATCTCTAGAAAATAACAAATGGCTTGCAGTGTTAGAGAGAGTGTTTATTCAAGAAAAGTAACTGATCTGGGTGAAAATTATAATTTTTGTGGAACTTGAATTCACTCTAGTATTTTCTCCCATTAGATGAAAACTAATAGCTAATATTTTCAGTGAATACAAATAGACTGACAACCTCCAGGAAAAGAAAAACATGGCTGGAACATCTTCAAAATCTCATTTCCAAAGAAAAGTCATGACCTGACCTAATTTGTTCCTAAAATATGTCCATATTGACCTAAGTCACATCTTACACATTGTGAAAAGCCCTTTTTCTAGAGACACTTGTTTTTATTTTTTTTATTTTTATTTTTTTTAAGATTTTGTTTATTTATTTGACAGAGAGAGAGAGAAATCACAAGTAGTCAGAGAGGCAGGCAGAGAGAGAAGAGGAAGCAGGCTTCCTGCCGGGCAGAGAGCCTGATGTGGGGGTCGATCCCAATACCCTGGGATCATGACCTGAGCCGAAGGCAGAGGCTTAACCCACTGAGCCACCCAAGTGCCCCAAGACACTTGTTTTTAAAAATTATAGGCATTAAAAAAAAAAAAAAAAAAGCTTTAGAGTTGTCTGGAGCAGTGAATGACCATGAGGCAAACAGTAGACCACCACCACCAACAACAACAACAACAAAAAGACTTAGAAGGAAAAGCTGAGGAATAAGATATTCATACAGAGTTTTGAAAAGCTATGATAAATTTCTGGGAATCTGGCAGACCACACACATGTATCAGACTAAGTGCATCCCCAAGTCTGTACACATACTCAGGAAAGACCTAAACTCTCACCTCTGATTGATCTTGAGGCTCTGTGCAAGCAGAAATGAAAGGAAAGGTACAGTTGTTAACTGCCTGAATAAGTGACAAAGGCATGCTCCAACATGTAGAGAGAGACTCTCAGCAAAAGTTGGGAAACTTAGGGTGCCTGGGTGTCTTCAGTGAGTTAAGCCTCTGCCCTCAGCTCAGGTCATGATCTCAGGGTCCTGGGATTGAGCCACACACCAGGCTCTCTGCTCAGTAGAGAGACTGCTTCCCTTCCCTCTCTGCCCGCCTCTCTGTCTACTTGTGATCTCTCTGTCAAATAAATAAATAAAATCTTAAAAAAAAAAAAAAAAAGAATTGGGAAACTTATTGACTCCAAGCATTTAAAGAACTCTGATCATTAACACACAACCTCGGTGGCTACATACAACACAGAATACACACTTTAGGGAAACAGTAAAAAATTTGTGAAACAAGTAACAACTGCAATGAATAGCAATGATATTTGATGGATGGAAGGGTATGTGATTTCCAGAGTTACCTCACGTATTATTTGGAGTGACTAGTTTCACTTTTCAAAAAGTTATGAGGCATGAAAAAGATATAAAGTATGACCCATATACAGGAAAAGGGGTCATCAACAGAAACTGTCTCTGAGGATGATTAGATATTGGATTTACTAGAAAAATACTTTAAACCAGGTATTTTGAATAATTTTAAAGAGCTAAAAGGAGTTATGTATAAAGAACTGAAGGAGGATATTATAATAATGTCTCACTAAATATGGACTATCAAAAAGGCATAAAATTATTAAAAAGAAATAAATAGAATTTCTGGTATTGAAAAACACAATTGAAATACAATACCCATTAAAGTGGCTCCACATCAGATATGGGCAGATAGAAGAAAGAATTAGGGAACTTGAAGACAGATCTATTGAGATGAAACAATCTAAGGAAGAGAAAGAAACAAGAATGGAGCAAAATAAACAATATCTAATAGACCTATGGGGCACTATCAAGTATATCAACATACACGTAACGGGTGTATCAGAAAGTGAGGAGGTAGATAGAAGGGACAAAGAATATTCAAAGAACCAGTGTCCCATGGTTTCTCAAATCAGGTGAAAAATATTAATGTAAACAAAAAAGAAGCTCAGTCAACTCCAATTTAGATAAACTCAAAAGAACCACTCAAAAAGATACATTATATAAAAAAATAAGCCAAAGATAAAGAGAGAAACTTGGAATAAGCAACAGAGAAGGGACTCATCATGTAAAAAGAATCTTCAATAAGATTAATGACAGTTAATTTTTCATCAGTGATCATGAAAGCCATAAAACAGTGAATTAAAATATTCCAAATGATGAAAGAAGAACATTTGTCACACGGGAACTGTATATACAGCCAACAGGTAAATTAAGAGTTTAATAATATATAAATGATTATCTATTTTAGAAAGATATGTTCCAGTAGTACACAAAGCTATATAAAAATATTAAGAGCAATTTAAACAAGGTAGATGTAATTTGACTTATTTTATTGTCTGTATTTATAGAGTGACTTCATTCTTCCTGTATTTCTAAATTTTACTCAATAGTCTCCATTTTTGCTTGACTAAAATAGAAAACAAGAAATATAACATAATACATTATAATAAACCTAAAATACATTATTGTGTAATTTTTCATATATTTTAGATGGAATATGGGCATTTGATTTAGAAGTCAGAAAGAAGATATCAAATTTGATATTTCTACTCCACTGCTAAATAGTTCCTTTCCACAATCAAAAAAATTCTACATAAGTAATTTCACAATATGTCATAACATTAGAATCATCATGTTACCTGTAAGCTTAAATTATCTTTATAGGGTTGGTCTTTCTGCAAAATATTGCTGTAATTTTCTGCTAACAGTAGTATAGCTGGATTCTCATTTTTCACTTGATAAATTATGTGCTGAAATTGTGCTGAAGATTCCAGTGGCTCAATTCCATAGCTGATGTTTTCAAACTGAAGGAATCCCCTGAATATTTAGAAAGCAATGATAAAAAAAACCCTACAAGTGATCCCATCAAAGCTATAATCTGAAATGTGAAAAAAAAAAACTTAAAAAATTCAAAGGATAAAATTTAAAAAGTTTAAACAAGGCATTTAAACAATTTTGAAGAGCTAAAAGAAACCATATATAAGCAACTAAAGGGAAATATTTTAAGGATGTCTCAGTAAATAAAGAACATCAACAGAGGCATGGAAATTATAAAGAATAAATCAATAGAAATTCCAGTTTGAAATATAGTAAGAAACACATTATGAACACACTTTATTTTCCCATTTTTTTCTGGTATACCATTAGTAACTGAGATCTCAATCTACCTTACTTTTGCTCATATATTAAAGAAAAAATATATTGCAAATTAATTTATATTACCTGTGTAGTAGTCATACCTATTCAAGATATATTAGTTAAGATCAGGTATTTGTTGGAAATCAAGCACTTATTGAGAATTTCAATCATGATCATGTTCTCAGAGTTTATAATAAGGGAAAGCAGGTCTATAGAGTGTATATTTAAAGAGGTGGATATCTATGAAAACCACATTAAATGAATGCCAAATTTTCTGAGTTGACATGAACAAATTATAGAAGTCAGGCAACCAAAACCATAACGAAGTTAAGGAGAATCTTTTTTTTTTTTTTTCCTTTGCCCTGGACCAGTCTCCCTCTAATAAACTTAATATCTTTCTCTTGCCACCATCATTGATGAAAATCACTTATCTCTGCCCTTTTACCTCCCAGGGGCCTTCTTGATTAGTTGATTTATGTCTGATACTTAGTGCACCTAAACTCAAAGCATATGATATGTATGTATTGAAATGATTAATTCATAACATTTTCTATAACTATTTGAGATAATTGAAAGATAATTCAACAATATTATTTAGTTCTAAAGTTTCCTTTACTGAAACTATCTCCTTCTGCACAGTATCTTGAAAAAAATAACTCCAGTCAGGATTCCCTGGAGTGATTTCATTTGAATGGACACTAGAGTTCTGCTGCTAATATTGATAGAAAGCAACCTTTCAGATTTAGGTTCTTCTTAAACATTCCCAGATTTATATCTGCTAGCCACTAAGTTTCATTTTAAAGTTTTCCATGTGTAAGTATCATGTAAGACCCTATTACCTGAGTCCAGAACAAATGCTGAGTGTTGCAAGTGAATTTGGAGTATCTGCAAAATATCCTTGGTAATGGCAATGCATCTAAAAAACAATATATAAAAGTAAATAAATAAATTCTTTATGAATAAAAGTATATTTGCTAACATTACAGAAGATTAAAAATGTTAAAATAATTAAAAATAATGGTTGTGTATCATATAGATTTGTTAATGCAGCTTTTCAAGGAAAAAGGAAATTTGATAATCCTCTTTATGAATATTCTTTCAGGTCTGGTTTTATCTCTATCATGTACTATTTTCTTTAAGATTTTATTTATTTATTAGTTAGAGAGAGAGAGAGTGAGCACAGGCAGACAGAGAGGCAGGCAGAGGCAGAGGGAGAAGCAGGCTCCCTGCTGAGCAAGGAGCCGGATGTGGGACTCAATCCCAGGACGCTGGGATCATGACCTGAGCCGAAGGCAGCAGCTTAACCAACTGAGCCATCCAGGCATCCCTATCATGTGCTATTTTTATGTACAACAATCAACCACAGAATAGGTCATAATTATGCAAAATAAAATATTTATATTAAATTGTCATCATTGACAGACATATCCCAATGGTAGTGATATGGCCACTTCAATAAAAAACCGTATGAAAACAAATATCTAAGACATCTAGAGCTTACCTTAAAATATGAAGACTCTAAATGCAAAAATCCAGTTTCATTATATGTATAAACCAAAAAGTCCTGGGATAAAAATGAGCTAAGAAAAACAAAAATAAAAAATGGTTGAGTCATGAATTTAATATTACTATAAACATCAAAATAAAAATAAATGTGAAATATCTAGGGTTCATATAATAATTTGCTTTAATTAGAGCATACTGAATCCTCTTTATCAGATATTATATGATATATGGACCTATGTATGTCTTTATCTAACAAACATTTACTAAGTGCCTACTGATAGATCCTCTTCTAGGTTTTGGGATACAGCAGTAAACAAAAGACAAAACCACTGGTCTTCATGATAGTGAGAGACAAATGTTCCTAGCATGTTAGATGTTAAATGTTATAAATAAGGCCTGGGTGAGGGAATTTGGTTGCAAATGTAGATAGGATGGCATGAAAAACCTCACTGAATAAACTGAACCTGAAAACAAAGCACATGGATTTGTACAGATATGTTATTTGAGATAGAAAATGAAAAGACCCTGAGGCCAAAATATGCCTTCTGTATATAAAGAACAGCTAAGGGGTGATGTGACTGGAATGAAAAGTTGATTGAAGATGAAAGACGCTGTCACAGAGATGAAAAGCCATTAGAAAGTTTCAAACAGATATATGATAGGATAAGACCAATATTTTATGCTATTTTTTAAAGTTTTATTTATTTACGTAATCTTTACACCCTACATGAGGCTAAGACTCACAACCCTAATATCAAGAGTCACATATTCTTTTGACTGAGCCAGCCAGTCATCCCTCAGACCAACATTTTATTTTTATTTTAAATATTTTATTTATTTATTTTGACAGATAGAAATCACAAGTAGGTAGAGAGGCAAGCATAGAGAGAGGGGGAAGGAAGCTCCCCACTGAGCAGAGAGTCTGATGCAGGGCTCAATCCCAGGACCCCGGGATCATGACCTGAGCCAAAGGCAGAGGCTTTAACTCACTGAGACATCCAAGTGCCCCAGACCAACATTTTAATAGAATCAGACTGAATGCTATCTTGAGAATTATCTGTAGGGCAAATAAGCAGAGATAGCAACTAGGATATTATCCAGGCAAGATATGATAGTGACTTGAACTAAAACAGTAGCAGTGGTAGAGGTCCAATTACGGGTATATTTTGAAGGTCCAATTACGGGTATATCTGAAGTTTGAACATGGGAAATAATCCATTGTGAGGAAAAACAAAAGAAAAATTGATATCAAGGATGACTCCAAGGTTTTGTTTTGAGAAACTAGAGTTGCCATTTACTGAGATGACTGTAGGAAGGATAAATTTTGGGAAAGTATCAGAAGTACATTATGGGGGCACCTGGGTGACTCAGTGGGTTAAAGCCTCTGCCTTCAGCTCGGGTCATAATCTCAGGGTCCTGGGATCGAGCCCCGCATCGGGCTCTCTGCTCGGCGGGGAGCCTGTTTCACCCTCTCTCTATGCCTGCCTGCCTCTCTGCCTACTTGTGATTTATGTTGGTCCGAGGGTTGTGGGTTATTGTTAAGCTGTCTGTCAAATAAATAAATAAAATCCTTTAAAAAAAAGAAGTACATTATGGGAATGATAAGTATGAGAATTCTAGCAAACACCAGATTATCAGATAAGTAGTCAGATAAACAAATATGGTGTTCATTGGAGAGGAATAAAGTAGATATAACTTGGGAGTAATCAATACATGAATGTATTTAAAACTGCAAGATGGGATGAAATAACCAGGTCACTGAATGCAGCAAGGGAAAACAAGATTCAAGAAAAGTACCACAGAGTATTCTAAGATTGGAGAGACGGGAGAGAATATAAAAAACAAACAAGATGAAACAAATAAACAAGGAAAGAAAACTGAGAGAGTAAACACAAAGGTAAGAATTAAACCAGAAGTCTGCAGTGTTCTGGAAGCCAAAGAAAGAAAGTATTTTTGGAGGAGATACTGATCAGCTAGACAAAATACTGCCATTTGGTCAAGAAAAGTGAAGACTAAAAAATAACTGGCATTCAGAAATATGAAGATGTTTCTTATAAAAAAATGCAAGATGTTCTTCTCAGAAAACATTTTAATCGACTTTTACAGACATTAAAGACCAACATATGTTTAATGGTCATGAATTAGGTGAGAATAGCCATAAAGTGAGGAGTTTTCTTCAGCCTTGTTCAACTACAGAGATGTAAGGCAGAAAAACTGCAGTTGTTACAAATATATATTTTCAAAGATGCAGGCAAAGAAGAGGCTGTTTGGCTCCATTTGCATGAAATGTTGAGAAACTGCAAATTAGAAGACAGAAAGTATATTGATTGTATGAGTGTTGCCTGGAGTGGTGGGTGGGAACAGGGATTAAATGTGAAATGGCATGAGGATATTACATAGAATATGAAATGTCCTACAACTGATTTATAGTAGCTGGTTTCAATACTGTATATAGTTATTAAAAATTATTGAATTATACACTTGAGTTTTATGACATATGAATGTACACAATAAAGTTAAAAATAAATACAAATATAATTAACACATTCATAAAATATGTCATTAGTTGAATTTCCCACCAATAACCACTTGATGCATAACTAAGTTTGATTTTACATCACACTTTAAATTTTTTTTAATTTTTAATTTTAATTTTTTATTTATTTTCTATTTTTTTAATTTCTTTCCAATGTTCCACAATTCTTTGTTTACACACCACACCCAGTGCTCCATGCAATATGTACCCTCCATAATACCCACCACTAGGCTCACCCCACCCCCACACCCTCCTTCCCAAACCCTCAGTTTGTTTCTCAGAGTCCACAGTCTCTCATGGTCCATCTCCCCCTCCAATTTCCCCCAAATCCCTTCTACTCTCCATCTCCCCATGTGTTCCCCCATATGTTCTGTGTTATTCCTTATGCTCCACAAATAAGTGAAACCATATGATAATTGACTCTGCTCAACTTATTTAACTCAGCGTAATCTCTTTCACTCCTGTCCATGTTGATACAAAATTTGGGTATTCATCCTTTCCGATGGAGACATAATACTCCATTGTAAATATGGACCACGTCTTCCTTATCCATTCATCCATTGAAGGGCATCTTGGTTCTTTCCACATTTTAGGGACTGTGGCCATTGCTGCTATGAACACTGGGGTACAGATGGCCCTTCTTTTCACTGCATCTGTATCTTTGGGGGCAAATACCCAGTAGTGCACTTACAGGGTCATAGGGTAGCTCTATTTTTAATTTCTTAAGGAATCTCTACACTGTTTTCCAAAGTGGCTGCCCCAACTTGCATTCCCCCCAACAGTGTAAGAGGGCTCCCCTTTTTCCACATCCTCTCCAACACACGTTGTTTACTGCCTTGTTAATTTGGCCATTCTAACAGGTGTAAGGTGGCACCTCAATGTGGTTTTGATTTGACTCTCCGGGATGGCTAGTGATGATTAACATTTTTTCACATGTCTGTTAGCCATTTCTATGTTTTCATTGGAGAAATGTCTGCTCGTGTCTTCTGCCCATTTTTTGACATGATTATCTGTTCTGTGTTTTGAGTTTGATGAGTTCTTTATATATCTTGGTTATCAGCCCTTTGTCTGTAGTGTCACTTGTGAATATTTTCTCCCATTCTGTGGGTTGTCTCTTTGTTTTGTTGACTGTTTCTTTTGCTGCACAGAAAATTTTCATCTTGATAAAGTCCCAAAAGTTCATTTTTGCTTTTGTTTCCTTTGCATTTGGAGACATATCTTAAAAGAAGTTGCTGTGGCTAATGTCAAAGAAGTTACTGCCTATGTTCTCCTCTAGGATTCGGCTGGATACCTACTTCACGTTGAGGTCTTTTATCCATTTTGAGTTTATCTTTGTGTAAGGTGTAAGAGAATGGTCAAGTTCCATTCTTCTACACATAGCTGTCCAATTTTCCCAGCACCATTTATTGAACAGACTGTCTTTTCTACACTGTATATTTTTTCTTCCTTTGTTGAAGATTATTTGACCGTAGAGTTGAGGGTCCATATCTAGGCTCTCTACTCTGTTCCACTAGTCTATGTGTCTGTTTTTATGCCAGTACCATGCTATCTCGGTGATCACAACTTTGTAGTAAAACTTGAAATCAGGCAACGTGATGCCGCCAGTTTTGTTTTTCTTTTTCAACATTTCCTTAGCAATTCGGGGTCTCTTCTGATTCCATACAAATTTTAGGATTGTTTGCTCCAGCTCTTTGACAAATGCCCATGGAATTTTGATCAGAATGGCATTGAAAGTATAGATTGATCTAGGCAGTATAGCTATTTTAACCCTGTTTATGAGCATGGAATGCTCTTCCATCTTTTTGTGTCTTCTTCAATTTCTTTCATGAGTGTTCTGTAGTTCCTTGAGTATGGATCCTTTACATGTTTGGTTAGGTTTATTCCCAGATATATTGTGGTTCTTGGTGCTAAAGTAAATGGAATCAATTCTCTCATTTCCCTTTCTGTATTTTCAATGTTCATGTATAAGAAAGCAACTGATTTCTGTACATTGATTTTATATCCTGCCACATTACTGAATTACTGAATGAGTTCTAGTCGTTTGGGGGTGGAGTCTTTTGGGTTTTCCATATAAAGTATCATGTCATCTGTGAAGAGAGAGAGTTTGACTCCTTTGCCAATCTGAATATCTTTTATTTCTCTTTGCTGTCTAATTGCTGTTGCTAGGACTTCTAATACTATGTTGAACAAGAGTGGTGAGAGTGGGCATCCTTGTCGTGTTCCTGATCTCAAAGGGAAGGTTGTCAGCTTTTTCCCATTGAGGATGATATTCACTGTGCGTTTTTCATAGATAGATTTTCTGAAGTTGAGGAATGTTCCTTCTATTCCTATACTTTGAAGCATTTTAATCAGGAATGGATGCTGGATTTTGTCAAATGCTTTTTCTGCATCATTTGAGAGGACCATGTGTTTCT
>RCUC01017945.1:0-13461 GCA_003697995.1 Taxidea taxus jeffersonii
CTCTCTCTCTCTGTCAAATAAATAAATACAATCTTTAAAAAAAAAGAAAGAAAAATAAGAAAAAACAATTTTCTTCTGGTTTCTGCTTAATCAATTGTTGAAGTGTGTTTTAGGGTGATGACAATTGGAAAGGCACATTTGATTTCATAATATAATAAATGATACATAACGATTTCCTATCCTGCTGTTAGAAAGCTTTTGGGACTATGATTTCTGTGACTTATTAAAAACTGCCTTTAGGGCGCCTGGGTGGCTCAGTGGGTTAAGCCGCTGCCTTCGGCTCAGGTCATGATCCCAGGGTCCTGGGATCGAGTCCCACATCGGGCTCTCTGCTTAGCAGGGAGCCTGCTTCTCCCCTCCCCTCTCTGCCTGACTCTGCCTACTTGTGTAATCTCTGTCTGTCAAATAAATAAATAAAATCTTTTAAAAAAAAATAAAAAAAAAACTGCCTTTAGGGACAGAATTGAAATGCCCTGACCATAGTTTAACTATTACCATTTGCAAAGCTCCAATTTGATTTTAACATGAACCTTCTAAGTTAGAGACTTGGAATTATTTGTCTTCCTTATTTTCCCTTAAAAAATTACATTTTTAATTGACCTCAATCTATCTCCCAAAGATTCAGCATAAATGATCACAGTGTAAAGAACTTAATATAATTTATCTTTGGTACTTCTGTTTGGTACATTAAGGCTCAGCAGGAACAGCTCAACCAACAAATTAAAAACTCTTCCAGTTTTCACAAATACATAGGAGCAGTATTTTTTTTTTAAGATTTTATTTGTTTATCTGAGAGAGAGAGCACAAGCACGGAGAGCAGCAGAGGGAGAAGCAGGCTCCCTGACCAGCAGAAAGCCCAATGTGGGGCTCAATCCCAGGACCCCTGGATCATGACCTGAGCCAAAGGCAGATGCTTAACTGACTGAGCCACCCAGGCACCCCTGGCAACAGTATTTAAATGGATTTGTTCTCTTGACCCACTGTTGCTATGGGCTGAATGTTTGAGCTTCCCCAACCTCAAAATTCATGCGTGGAAGCCCTAACCTCCAATGTGATGGTATTTGGCAGTACCTTTTAGGAGGAAATTATGTTTAGGTAATGAGGGTGGGGCCTACATGACAGAATTAACATCCTTACAGGAAGAGGAAAAGACCAGATGAAGACATGCAAGAAAGTGGCCATCTGTAAGCCAAGAAAGGAGTTCTCACCAAGAACCAAACGAGCCCACGCCTTGATTTTGGACTTAACAGCTTCCAGAACTGTGACAACTAAGTGTCTGTGTATTTCGTTATAGTGGCCGTAGTTGACTAAGACAGTTGCCTCGCTACATAGTTTGAAAGCATGCTTTCCTTAGCTGTGCTGCCCTCAGCAAGTTACTCTTCACCTACTTTCAGTAAAATGAGGATTATAGTGCTATCTGCCTTGGAGTTGGCATGAGGATGAATTAAGATAATATTTGTAAAATGAATAAGGAGCAGTTGATAAATGTTCACTTATACACATCCTTAAATTTATCTTTACTTGTAGATCTAGTGGTTTAAGCTACATACGTAGTTATTTTAATTTAATGTTTCCTAAGCTTCAACCAACTGAGAGTCATGTAAAAATATAATGAGAGACACAAAGATTACAGTAACAAGGAGATACTATTTCTCAAGTTGGCTATGTTTTTTAAGTAGATACTATTTCTCAAGTTGGCAATTTTTTTTAAATATTCAGTGTTGGCAAGTCAAATACTCTGAGGCATGTTAAATGGCCTATCTAACTTTTCTGGAAAGTAATTTTGTAATACCCTTAAATCCTTAACATTATTCATACCCTTTGAATCACTGATTCCTCATTTAGCAATAAACCTTAGTGGAATAAAAAGATGTGTAGGCAAAGATGGATGCATGAGGCTACTCAGCATAACACTATCTATAGTAGCCAATAATCAGAAATAATCTAAATAGCCAACAACATAGGATAACTAAGATATGGCATATCCTTACTAAGTGATTTCTGCATCCATAAGAAAATCAAATTTTTAATAATTTTTAATGACCTGGGATATTTTATAAGAGAATGTTACATAAAAATACTATAAGACTCTAAATGAGACATTCCCTAATTATATTAGTTATCCATTGCTATGCAACAAATTACCTCAAAACTAAGGTGCTTAAACAACATGCATTTTTTATCTCACAGGTTTTGTGGCACAGGAGCCACTTAGCTGGGTCCTCCACTCCAGGTCCCACCGGGCTCTGGTCAAGGAATCCGTGGAGGCTGAGGTGTCATCTGGAAGCTCCACTGGGGAAGCATATGCTTCCCAGCTCACTCAGGTTATTGGCAGGATCCATTCATTGAGGGCTATTAGACTACAGGCTTCATTTCCTTTCTGGTGATTGGCCAGAGGTCTCCCTAAGTTCCTTGCCATGTGGGCCTCTCCAACATGCCAGCTTGCTTCAAGAGAGAGCTTGCTAGCAAGTCAAAATTCACAATCCTTTGTGGCCTAATCATGGAAGTGACATCCCCTCAAAGGTGCCATATTCTATTGATTATAAGCAAGTTACTCACAGGGAAGCAATCACACAAGGCCATGAGGACAGAAGGCAGGGATCAATGGCCATCTTAGAGACTGCCCAGAAGTCTCTGCTATATGCAATGCTATAATATATAAATATACAGAAAAAAATATTGCAAGGATATATGCCAAAATATTCCAAGTAATTATCGCTAAAATGAAGGAGTATGGGTGATTTTCAGCATTGTCTCTACACTTTTCTATATTCTATCAGCATTTTTTTTACAGTGAGCATATATTACTTTTAAAATTAGAGAAATATGTTTTATTTTTTTAATGAGTGCTTAGTAAAATTTAATTATAAGTTTGCTCAGAATGCCAAAATCAAGTTATTCTCAAATGATCCCTTCTGTGATAAAATACTCGTATAAAGGTCTGGTTGTAGTTAAAATGTCTAAATCCAGGTGAATACTTTCTAACCTTGGTAACTAAATGGGCACTTGGGTCATGATTAACCATATCTGGCTTAATTTTTAACCCTTTCTACTGTATAAAACTATGAACCTAAGAGAAATATCTTTAAATAATCATTTTTGGCACCATCAGCCATGCTTTTAGTCACAATCATAGCGAAGAATGTTCCTATGAAAGTATGGCAACAACCCAACAAGAATTTCCTCCCTCTTCACTTTGGGCATTGCAATGTCCTCAGAACTTCAGGGAGACAGTCCTTGTGCTCAAGATTGGTAAGAGAAAGAACAAATACACAACAAATAATAGCATATAATTCTTTACTTGAGGTATATAAAACATCCTGATGTCCACACGCTTGCCCCACTGCTGTCTTAATAATTCAGATAAAAGAAGGCCAAAATACGCCAAAGATCCTTCTTGGAGGACACTTGACATGGGCCTTCCAAAGTGGGTAGCACTTAAACATACGTGGAAGGGCGAAGAACAAGACATTCCAGGTGAGGTTTGCCCAGTACAATCTCAGGTTATGCTTGTTACTCTGGATCAGTAATTAATAGCACTCCTTTTCACATTCCAGACTGTCCCAATTTTGAAATAAAATGATAGGCATACCCTAAGTAAAAGTTCCCTAGTAGAGAGCACAGATGTTCACTAACTTGAGCACATTTATTCAATAGCTAATATGTCTTACCAGCACCAACAAAAGAACATTTACTCACTCAGATTATTTGTTCATTTATTAAAAGGGTAATTTGTTTTACCTTTTTTATTATTGCTGCACAATACTAGTCAACTGTATTGACTAGTAAGTGTATCTAGTACACTAGTGTACACTAGTACACTAGTCAACAACTAGTTGACTAGTAAGTCAACTGTATTGACTAGGACTGTAAGTGAGAGTGTATTTTTTTTGCATAGTTGTTTTCCCTTTTTTTCTTCTGCACCGTTATCAGGATACTAGAGCAGATACCAGAAAGACTCCTAAAGCTTTGTGGTTACAGGCACACCTAGAGTTTGTAGCATGAACAAAGGTCCCCAATGGCTTTGGAAGAGGATTATATAGATTTTCTAGGATTCTCCAGGACAGGGATTGAGATGAGGTTTTTTTTCTCCCCAGCTTTGTCCTCAGAACTACAGTTTAAGGCTCACTGAATTAAAGGACTTGTCTGAAATCTGGCAAGATTTGGGGTAGGGGTTGCCATCTCCATGGTCATCAGATCAAACCTAAGTTGGGCATCACCATTCCTCAGTACAATGGGAAACTGGAAGTACTAAATCATATGAAATAGCTGGCACCAGATAAAAGCCACAGTCATTGAGCATTCTTGCCATCACAAGAAAATCACAACTTCTTAGAGTTCACTGGTAACCATGGAATATGAAATCCAAATTTTGGTTAGGCCAAATTTAACAATAACTTCAGTCAACCATATATGTTACATAAAATTTTAAACCACGATGAATTTGATAAAAATATCTGCATAATTTCACTTTGTGCAGAGTAAAATTAAAAGACTCTGTGATATCAAATTTGAACTACCTTCCAATAACAGTGTTGCTCCAAGGTACTACCTTATTAACTTATAAGCTATAAATTTAAGCAGGAAACTTGACCCAAAGAGGAAAAATAATCTATCAACCATTATGCAATTAACAGCAAGATGCAGATTTTTTTTTAAAGAAGTGTCATTTTTTTTAAATTCCATACTACATAGTATTCATTACTTAGCACATCATGGGTTTTACCATGGTCTGACTGTGCTGGCGAAAAATCTCAAACATAAGAGTTGGAATGGTCAAGCTGATGTTTAGGGCAGGCAATTCCATTAAAATCTGGCAAAAGGCATCAATGATAATATATGATACAAAATCCTGCCGTTATCCAGGACTCTGCTGGGACCACATCAATTACTTTTTTTTAATACCATAGAATCTAGTAATTCTTTTTTATTTATTTTATTTATTTATTGACAGAGAGAGATCACAAGTAGGCAGAGAGGCAGGCAGAGAGAGAGAAAGAGGAGGAAGCAGGCTCCCCGCTGAGCAGAGAGCCCAATTCGGGACTCCATCCCAGGACCCTGAGATCATGACCTGAGCTGAAGGCAGATACTTAACCCACTGAGCCACCCAGGCGCCCCACATCAATTACTTTTGACGATACCTGAACTTTAAAAAAGAAAATTCTTCTAAATCTTGTTTTCACTTTCATTCCATCTGGATTATTCTCCTAATAATATATGAAAACAAAATTCATTAGCCTAATTATTTAAACTCTGTTTCAAGACTAACACCTATTTATACTAAAATAAAACAGAGGCAAAACTAACTTTTGTTAATAAGCACAGTTTTAATTCAAATGTCTCTGTGAAAAGCTCAAAAAGTCACTTCCCTGAGTTTAAATGAGTTTCTCTCTTCCAAATTCTTCTCAGAACTAATTAAATTCTTTCTGTAATTGCTTTTACCCTTTCCTCCAAAGTGTTAGCTATAATAAATGCAAATTTTGATAATGTTTTCATTGGCATTTAAAAATATTCCTAATTACCAGTGGCTGGGTGGCTTAAATTAAAATGATTCTTTTGGGACTCTGAAGTTAGCTTTTGAGTAGTTTCATGGATGTTCAGGTGATAAACAGCTATGAATTTCTCCTTATAGAGAAAGAAAAATGAGAAAGGATGTTCAACGATACAAATAGGCTGTTTTCCTGCCAAAACAGGGCTAAAAGTAACAATTTTCAACGATAACAGGAGAAATTCTATTCTTAGTCTCCAGAAGGAAGGAAACCGGAGGATTAGACAGACAGACAGCTAATAGTACAAATTTGCCATACAGTGGTGGGACACCTCTTGAAAGCAATATACAAACAGTATCACCAGAAGAAGCAAAAATAGGAACAAGAAGCTGTTCTCAGGCATTTGCTATCTAGAACTACCTCTTCCAACGCAAAATAAATTCTGAATAATGTTTACAGTTGGACTGAAGAAACGGGTAAAGTTAAAAAAGAGCAAGAATGCCACTGAACAATGCAGACAGAAGCAATGGAAACTCAATGGCCTGAGGTAAATCTACCAGAACTAAATCCATGTAAGTACGTTAAAAACTGAAGCTTGAAATAATGGTGAGGCTCTGTGCAAATAACCAAATTTCAGGTATTTAGATGATTTGTCTACATGATCACACAACTAATCTGACCGAACTGTTTAGCTATTTTTAGTGATCATAGCCATCTAAAATTCACTCTATACTGGGGCGCCTGGCTGGCTCAGTCAGTTCAGGATCCAACTTTTGATTTCAGCTCAGGACATGATCTCAGGCTGGTGAGACTGACTCCCATGTCAAGCTCCGCCCTGGGTGCAGAGCATGCTTGAGATTCTCTTCCTTCCTCTCCCTCTAATCCCTCTAGCCCGCTCCCCGCTCCCGTGTGTGCCCTCTAAATAAATAAACAAACAAACAAATAAAATTCTATACCTCCATTAAAATCTTCACTTGTTTGAAGTTATAAGGGTAATTCCTCCTGGTATCCATCCTAGAAAAGAAGAAATCAGCTGGCATACAGAGAAAACAGGCCAAATTACTTCTCTCCTCACATTAAAGTTTTAATCTGCAACCGAAAAGAAAATATTAATTTCTACGAGATGAGAGAAAAATCATATGTAGCCCCAGACTAACAAGTAATACAAAGACTTAAATATATGAGAGACTGTGGACTCTGAGAAACAAACTGAGGGTTTGGGAGGGGACAGGGGTGGGGGGCTGGGTTAGCCTGGTGGTGGGTATTAAGGAGGGCAAGGACTGCATGCAGCACTGGGTGTGGTGCATAAACAATGAGTCTTGGAACACTGAAAAAAATTAAATTAAAAAATATTATTAGTAAAAAAGAAAAGCCAAAGTACTAATTTTTTAAAAGATTTTATTTATTCATTTGACAGAGATAGAAAGACAGACAGAGAGCACAAGCAGGGGGAGCAGGAGAGAGAGAAGCAGGCTCTCTGCTGAGCAAGGAGCCCAGTGTGGTGATCGATCCCAGGACCGATCTCGGGACCCTCAGATCATGACCTGAGCCGAAAGCAGATGCTTAACAACTGAGCCACCCAGGCGCTCCTAAAGTACTAATTTTGTATATTAGAATGAATGAGATCTAATGGATACAAACCCTCTTTTTAAACAACTGTTAGGCTGCAAAGGAACACAACACTTGTCAGTGGAAAAGTTCATAATTGAGTTAATCTGAAAATTAGAGATTTTAGGAAGCACAAATTGACGTGGTCTCATTTGAAAGGATTTCTGACTGACAAAAATCAGGAATGGAAACTAAGAATGAAAGACTATAATAAATGTGAAATGGTAAAAGAATGATAAGGTAGCAGGAATGGAAAGGAGAGAAACATAAGGCTAAAAGAAAATACGGATATTGAACAAGTAATGAAAAGAACATAAATTATTTTTAAAATAATCCTTCTGGAGTAAACAACCATATGATGCTGTGACTCAGTAGTACATTTTTACAGGATTTCACTTCTGTGACATATTTTGGGGGGGGGGTGTGGAGAGAGAGACTGAGAGATCATCACCAACTGGCTTTACTACCAAACTCCCAACCCCCATACTCCTGGTTAAGTAGAAGTAGTTGAGAACCACGCATTTTTAAAGCTTTCTTTTAAGTTTAAGCCAATGTGTATTAAAATCTTAAGTGATTTTTAGTAAGCAAGGTCATCCTACAACTTTTGATAAGCTTCTGATTCCATAGTTTTAAAGTCTAATAACATGTACATGAGAGATAAGACTAATGCCCCCGGGAAAGGAACATGAATATTCCACTCTTTAATTCATCCTCACTGCTCTTTCACTGTGCTAAATTTGTTGATTCCACATCTACTATTCAAGAAAACGTAAACTTGGCATCTGCATTGTCTTCTAGGCTTACATCTGTATTTTGTTTCCCATCTGAACATAACAGAAATCCAAAAATACTAATCTTTTCAATGAACTGGAGAAAGAAAATTCTCCTACACTGGAATTGGGTGTTCATTCTCACTCTGCTCTTGCTTGCTTCCAAAAGTCATGGGGTTTCAAAAATCAAATGCATAAACGCAAACCTAATAAAGAACAGTGCTGCCTCACCTTGAAGGACCTTCTTTTTTTTTTTTTTAAAGATTTTATTTATTTTATTTATTTGACAGAGAGGGAGGGAGAGAGAGCAAGCAAGCACAGGCAGACAGAGTGGCAGGCAGAGGCAGAGGGAGAAGCAGGCTCCCTGCCAAGCAAGGAGCCTGATGTGGGACTCGATCCCAGGACCCTGGGATCATGACCTGAGCCGAAGGCAGCCGTTAAAGGACCTTCTATTGTAAAGTATGCAATGGGGCAAACAAAGATACACCAAGAAAAAAAGAGGTTTGCTCAGATGATTAAAAACCAGCATCTGTGGAGATTCACAGGCCTGTACCCCTGGGGCTAATAATACATTATATGTTTATAAAAAAATAAAAAATAATAAAAAAAAACCAGCATCTGGCTTTGCTGCTTTGTTCCAGGCAGCTCCAGTCATAACCTCACACATAAAGTGATTGCTTCTTCCTTGGAGCTTTTGGCTGGGTTGCTTCTCTCTCAGAACTATGGTTCATATTTCTTCCCTAGCCTCAAGTGCCTGCGAGTCTCCACATCATATATTGATGTTCTATCTACCTCCAGAGCCAGCTCAAGGTCCCCCTTCTATGAGGTCTTGTTCACTCATTCCCGATCACCCCCGATTCCCCCTTCTTTCAATTTAGATGGAATCATCAGGCACCTCAACAGTTCTCCCTCAGTTTAATACTTGTGTTATTCCCTCACTTTTCCCCCATGTACTATCCAACTACAATGGTAAACTGGATGGAAGGCTAAGGCAGTTTTACATAACAAGATTTTGGACAGTAACAGGGGCATGGATATTTGACAAATACTTGCTGGGAGATGGGCTGATGGATCAATTCTTTTCCCGGCTGGTAAGAGGGTGAAGGAATAGGGAGACTTGTCCTTGGGACAAGCAGTTACCTAATTATCTGATTTCATAAGGGATCACAGCATAAGAATCGTATTCTGCCTCAAGGGAAGCATAGGTTAAATTTGGCCTCTTGTTTTGATAATCACTACATCCTTCCAATTGGCAGCCACCCTCCCTGCCCCCTCCCCGCAAATTAAGAGTGACAAGGACTTGCCAAAAGTATACTCACAGGGAGAGGGGAGAGGAAAATATATTCCCTTGCATGGAAGAAGGGGACATTTGTGGTTCCAAGAAGATTGCCCAGAGGGGAGAAAACTTCTTCCAAAGCCATTTATCTTACTCTTCAGCAACAGCAGCACATAGCCTGGGACCTGGCATACCGACAATTACTGCACGCAGCTCAAAGTCTCAACATTCATGAAAGAGGAGAACCTTTTCGTTGTGATATGCTGAACGGTCACTGTCAGTCTGAAGGTCACACCACATGTGACATCTTGGGAAAGTAACAGATGATGCAATAAATTCCAACATAAAGACACTGAAACACTTCAGAGAAAAATAGAAATGTAAAAAGCATATATTTAAATTATGTGAATAAACTGATGAGTACATTATAAGTATTTCCACAACCTGGCTTTGGAGCATTTCAGCACAGCCTGCATTCTGCATGCTTCAATAGACTCTATAGTTAGAAAAAGGCAATATTCTCCTTGTTCAAATGCTCTTAGGCTGAAGAATTTTAACAGCCCACAGGGAGGAAAGCCTAGAAACTGCTTAAGCAAATTCTAAGCATGCCCACGTGGTTTCTGCTCAGCTGCAGGTAATTATCAATCAGTGTGTGTGTGTGTAAGTGTGTGGGTGTATCTTGCATTCTCATCTTTTTTTCTCATTATGCTCTTTTCCCTATAGAAAAATATCATTCGAAAAAAAAAAAAAAAACAACTCCAGACTATTCTTACACTGCTTGACAGACCAATGAATAGTTTATAACTTTACCCCTTCTTTTACTCTCTTTCATTCCATGGGCACAGAGCCATTTCATCTTCTCCAATTCATCATGTAAGCATGGTAATACCAAGTATATGCAATACACCATATATTCAATATCAAATATAATGTTTCATATATATATGTGTGTGTGTGTGTGTGTGTGTGTATAAAACATCTTGAAAACAAGCAGCAGAAACTTACACATAACTTTAAAATTCACTAAAGGTGCTGAACACCTATTCCAACTTTTGTGCTATTGCTTAAAAGTATATGTAGAGCGGCATTTTGGAAAACTCTTCTCAGGCAGTCACTCATTCTTTGAGAGATTTATTTATTTATTTGACAGAGAGAGAGCACAAGTAGGAGGAGTGGCAGGCAGAGGGAGAGGGAGAAGCAGGCTCCCCACTGGGCAGGGGGTCTAACGTGGGACTCCATCCTAGCACCCTGGGATCACGACCTGAGCCGAAGGCAGACGCTTAACTGACTGAGCCACCCAGGTGCCCCTCAGGTATTCACTCATAACATGTATCACACTCACACCTTGGTTAGGCCAAAAGACTGTATTCTAATTTGTCAAATGAGCCTAAACAATGAATTTGTTTAAACTTTAGTGTACTCAGAAATTCCACTCCTGGGTATCTACCCAAGAGAATTTAAAACATATGTTCACACAAAGACTTGTACCAAGAGTTCATAACGGCATTATTCATAGAAGTCAAAAAGTAGAAACAACCCAAATGTCCGTCGACTGATAAATGGGTAAACGAGATATTGCCTCTCCATGCAATGGGATATTATTCGGCAACAAAATAAAATGAAGTCTGGATACATGCTACAGTATGCAGGTGAACCTTGAAAAATTTGTGCTAAGTGAAAGAAGTCAAAGACAAAATGCTCCATATTATATGACTGCATTTATATAAAATGTCTAGAATATGCAAATCCAAAGAGACAGAAAGCAAAAGCAGATTCATGGCTGTTCAGGGGCTGGAGCAGAAAGAATGGACAGTGACTGCTTGACAGGGACAGGGTTTCTTCTTGTGGCGATAAAATGTTCTAAAACTGACAGCTGCACATGATTTTGCCAATATCAGAAATCATTAAATTCTACATTTGAAGTGGGTGAACTGCATGGTGTATGAACTAATCTCAATGCAGCTTTCTTAAAAAATTAGAGGGAATAATGGCTGTAACTCAAATCTACTTGATAAATGGATTCTCTAATAGCTCTTACTTTTATCTTTTGTGAAGAACACATCTGAGCTCTAGGGAAGAGAAGCAATTTTCTTAGCCCTTGTCTCATCTATGGATCCACCATCCTACTGTCCACCGCCAACAGTGAAACAGAACAGTCCATAGCACAGAGCTCCTTCTCATACATGGTTCCAGTCTCCCAAATTTAAGAACTAACACTAGAATGTCTAATCTTCTACACTTTATCTTCTTGGCACAAAGCTATTATGAAAAATACATGTAAAAATTCAAAGTTTGTTTAAAAAGCCAAGGTTCCCATCCAAATATAATGCACTTAACATTTTACACCAAAAAAAAAAAAATCTAAACAAGTTCACCCCCCCCAGAAGTTTACTATTTACAATTCCTGCTATTTGGGAAGAAATGTTAGTGCCTTCCTCACAGACAGAAGTAACCACTCCCTTACGTATAACTTAGATAAGTAATACCTGTTTATTTTAGAAGAAATGAAAATATAAAAATGCAAAAAGAGGATTTAAATCCATCCAGCAATATACAATTTAATGTTTTGATGTATCTCCTGCTGGATTCTCTTTTAATACACATTCACCTCAAAATTCCAAGTCACTTACACATAAAACAGGCTGATTACCGAATTGGGCCCTTGCAATGTGGCGGAAATTTCCATTAATAGATGGAGTCTATGACCCCCATCCTTTGAATCTGGGCTGGCCTTGTGACCCGAAAAAAGAGAAGACAGCAGAAGTGACAATGTACAGTTTCTAGCTCGGCCCCAACAGGCTCTGGAGCATCTTATCCCTCTTACTAGAACCCCGCATCCCAATAAGTACAGACCTGAACCAGCCTGCTGGAGAATGAGAGACCACGTGGAAGCAAGCTGAATATCCTTTACCAACATGCTCCGTGACTGCACAGGCACAAGCAAGCCTGGTAGAGATCAGATGAATTCTGCCCACATCAACAGAACTACCCCACCAACCTACAAGATGGTGTGCAAAAATAATTATTCACTGTTAGATGAAGTCAAGTTCTGTGATCTTTTGTTACATCATTTTCTGTGGCCAGAGATAATTGATACAGTATATCACCCTCATCTGAGCTCTTAGAAGTTGAATCCATCTAATCAGAAAGGCAGTTAGAAAGATATTGAGCAGCTAACGGGATCATGGAGATACTCAGGACCAAGTTTCCCAAAAGAATTTCCCAAATCAGAGGAGTCAAGATGGCGGAGAAGTAGGAGACTGAGACGACATCAGGCGGCAGGAGATCAGCTAGATCGCCTATCAAACCATTCCGAACACCTACGAATCCAACAGGAGATCGAAGAGAAGAAAAACAACAATTCTAGGAACAGAAAATCGACCACTTTCTGAAAGGTAGGACCAGCGGAGAAGTGAATCCAACGCGACGGGAAGAGAGACCCCAGGGGGAGGGGCCGGCTCCCGGCAAGCGGCGGAACAACGGAGCACAAAATCAGGACTTTTAAAAGTCCTGGAGGGACATCGCTCCAGAGGCTAAACTGGGGTGAAGACCTCGTGGGGACAGCGTGGACTCAGGTCCCACGGGGTCACAGAAGGATCGGGGGTGTCTGAGTGTCGCAGAGCTCACAGGTATTAGAGCGGGGAAGCCGGCTGCGGAGACAGAGCCGAGGTTTCCTAGTGGTCGGTGACACGGGCCGGTGCTCTGTGCGAGGGTCCCCACAAGAGCCGGGGAGACTCCGACCGGGGAGAGCTCAGGGATCTGCAGGGTTCCGAGACCCCAGGTGGGACTCTGCCAGAGACAGAGACGCTTGGTCACAGGCTGGGTGAGCTCGGAGCTCCCGGAAGCCAGTGACACGGGACTGATGACGCACGATTTTCTCTGAGCGCGGTCTGCAGGCGCGCGCGGTCTGCGGGTGCGCGCAGTGTCGGCCGGGGCGGTGTCTGCGGTTGCGCGGTGTCTGCGGGCGGACGCGCGCGCACACTCTCCGGCGCAAACGTGGGCTAGGGAGACTGGAGGGATTAAACGCTTTTCTCTGAAGGCGCACTGAAGACTGGGGCCCCTAGCTCTCGGCTCCTCTGAACCGGAGATTGGGAGGCCGCCATTGTCATTCCCGTCCTCCAGAACTCTACAGAAAGCGCGTTCAGGGAACAAAAGCTCCTGAAAGCGAACCTGAGAGGATGACTTAGCCCGGCCCCTGGTAAGGGCGGTGCAACTCCGCCTGGGGCAGAGACACCTGAGAATCACTACAACAGGCCCCTCCCCCAGAAGATCAAAGAAATACAGCCAAGACCAAGTTCACTTAACAAGGAAAACAGCG
>RCUC01017948.1:0-24817 GCA_003697995.1 Taxidea taxus jeffersonii
TATATATATATATATATATGCATATATACATTATCATATACCTATATACATTTATATATATATATACTTATTATACAATACACATATTTGGGACTCTAATAAATTTGCCTGTACTACTGAAATTTTTATATTAAGTTAGTGTCTTATTTTATTTTCTTAATTTATTTGACAGACAGAGATCACAAGTAGGCAGAGAGGCAGGTAGAGAGAGGAGGAAGCAGGCTCCCTGCTGAGAAGAGAGCCCTATGCGGGGCTCAATCCCAGAACCCTGGGATCATGACCTAAGCCCAGGGCAGAGCCTTAACCCACTGAGCCACCCAGGCGCCCAAAGTTAGTGTCTTATTTTAGAGTGATATAACAAAATATGAGATAATGATTGGCTTATAAACAACAGCAACTTATTTCTTACAGTTCTGGATGGTGAAAATTCTAGATCAGGATGCCAGTATGGTTGGAGTCTAGTGAGAGCCCTTTTTTGAGCTGCAGACTGCTGACTTCTTCCTGTATCCTCACATGGAAGAAAGAGAGCCAGAGAGCTAATGACCTAATTACTTCCCAAAGTTCCCACCTCTTAATGCCATCATATTGGGCAATAGGAATTTCAACATATGAATTTGAGGGGGGACATGAATAGTTGGTCCATAAGAGTGTTAAAAAAAATGAAGTACATGTTTTCTGTAACCCACTGTTTTTTGTTAATACTTATTATCTATTGCCTATTATGGTGACCTGATTATCAATTTAAATAAGAGATGATTGAATGTGTATATATATCTGTGATTGTTATAGGTGTTTGGGCTTCACTGAGTAGCTTCTAAATCAGCCTTAATTGTTTGCCACACATTAGTTCTTCAATAAAATGGCACAGTTCTAGCTATAGTTTGTGAATCACCAACTTTAGCCTTAATGAATCTCTCCTCCTTAGTCTCTCTTTACCCCATCTTCTTAAACACCATCAATTCATTTGCAACACATTCTAATGCATAATATAAACAGAAAGTGTCAGTCTACAGTGCCCAGGTTTTAACTACAGAAAAATGAGGATCATTTCTTTTTCCTGGGGCCTTGTTCTCAGCAATGTCTTACTTCTGCCCCCATACTCTATATCCCAGTGACTTTTCACCCTTCTTTTGAGTGACTTCTATATGTCTTTAGTGAATTTTGGAAACATTTAGAAAGACCTCCCTTCCTTGGTTCTTTGGGTACTCTCTGCCCAGATCAAATTTCCCTTCCATCCTGTAGATTCTGTCATATCTGACTTTTGGGTGCACAGTGATCCCCTTACATATCACAAATAGTGTGTGGAAAAATAAAATTTTCTCAGCATTTAAATAAATTTGATTAGGCTTTACTTGAATTGAAAAATATGTTTAAATAAAAAATATAAAGGCAATGGATGGATTTGAAGAACAAATATTTCAGATCCGAGTGATTACCTAAAAATAGACTTGGCTTGGCTTAGGAAGCTGTTGATTTCCCTCATCCCAAATATCAAAGACTTTAATATAGAGGAATACACAGTTGACCAGAACAGTCAAATAGCAACTTCAAGGTTTGTTTGGTTTAACAATAAGGATTTTTGGTCTTCAGCCTCTCTCATAATCTGTGTTAGATGGTTATCTATAGGCTAAGACCCTAGCATTGTTCTTTTCACTCCAGATAGGTACAAGTTTGTACTCTGAATGGCCTTGACCTTAGTGATCTTTATCTCTAAAACCAAATGGTCTGCTCTTCTATGTTTCTCTACACTTGGAATCCTAACTCGTTGTTCTTTTTTCCTATTTGATTCACCAGTGGGACTGGTGGCTCCTCAACAGAGTAGCCAGGGACAATTTCCTCTACTTTGTCTATAAGAGCCCTGGGGGCCTGCAAGGTGGATCAACTTCCTTTCTTGAGGGTAAATCCACCTCACATCATCTTCTTATATTCCCACCCTTCCTTCTGTTACTAACTGACCAAACTTTAACATGCTTATATTTTAAAGTAAATATTAGCCACCTTTACACAGGGAGAAGAAAAATTTCATGATATGAAATTGAACCAGTAGTAAAAAGGCATTGTTATTCCTGATCTTTTTTTTTTTTTTTAAAGATTTTACTTATTTATTTGTTAGAGAGGGAGAGAGAGTGAGCACAGGCAGACAGAGTGGCAGGCAGAGGCAGAGGGAGAAGCAGGCTCCCTGCCAACCAAGGAGCCCGATGCAGGACTCGATCCCAGGATGCTGGGATCATGACCTGAGCCGAAGGCAGCTGCTTAACCACCCAGGCGTCCCCCTGATCATTTTTAAATATTGTTCCCTTTCTGCAGCAATCAAAACTTCCATTTATTGCCCAACAATGTGGTCTTAAAGATATGAAGTTTTATGTCATTTCTAGCCCAGGGGTTGATTATCCTTTGTCCTGTCCTTTGAAGGACTGCTTTTATTTTCTGTTTTAATCTCAATATTATATTTCCATTACATACGTATTCTGAGAGGTCATAAGACACCAACACCATTTATGCAAATCAAATAAAAATGTACAGGATGTTTGGTTTTTATTTTCAAAAGTGGTTTGTCATGTGCTCCTTGCTGCAGTCTGCACGTGTACATGCTTGAAGAGTCCAGTTCTTTGGCCTTGGCATCCTAACTCCAGTGGGCATCTTTTTTTTCTTTAGAAGGCAGAGGCCACATTATCTTTCTTTATTATGTTTAACAATAGGTAAACACAGGGTAGTGTTTTCTCAGAATCCAGTAATGTTCCTACATTTTGGCACCTGTATTTTGAAGATTTGTTATGTCTTTAGTTATACTAAGGAAGCAACACAAAGGTTTTTTTGTCATTGTCCCTTTGGACATCTTACCAAATTTCACAGAAGTTCTTATATATAGATACTTAAGCACCACATTTTGTTACCATTAGGAGTCATTCATAAGATTCAAGATTCTGTAGCCAAGTCCCCCACCCCTTTACTACCTATAACTAATGTTTCTCTATGCTCAAACTATTTGAAAGGCTTATTTTTAACCCCAACACCTAGAAAATAACTCCTGGATAGTTCACCCATAGAATATGCAATAAAACATGGTGGTCAAGAGCATGGTTTTGGGAGACAGATAGAGTGGATTGAAACTACCACTGTACTGTACAAAATATGTGACTTTGGGCAAGCCACTTGACTTCTCCAGTTTCTTCCTTGATAGCACCATCTCACATGTTTATTATCTATACTAACTAAGATGATGATTATAAAAACACCTAGACAGGGCTTGGTACTTGTTAGGTGCTTGGTACATAATAACTATACTTATTACTAATCACAGCTAGAATCATAGTCTCAAAACATGCTCCCCACAGCTCTCCTTATTACCCAAAATATCTCCTTTAAAACAACTCCTAGTATTAAGACACTGTCTTGAGAAAGGCACTGAATAGTAATACAACATCACCCAACTAGTTTGGTTTAATTTACAATAATATCTGATTTTATCTCACTTTCAAACATGGCCACAGAATAATGACAAAAGGCACAGAAACATTTTGATAAAAAGATGAATTTGAAGGATTTAAAAAATCTAGAACATGGAGTGAGGAAGGAAGAGAACTGGACTTGAAGGCAATGTGCCAATTAAATTCTGGAAACCCAGAAACACCACGGTAACTGCAATGCAGATTCACTTTTCTTCCTATTTCTACTTCATCTACTTCTCCTAAAATTCAAATAGTATTGCCTAATCCAAAATACTCTCATATGAAACACAGGAGACAGATGTTTCTAAATTACTATAAAATTTAATCCATATACTAATGGCAATAATTGCTTTAAATTTAAAGAGAAAATATAAATATGCATACATTATTATCTTAATATTAATAGATATTATTATTTTCATTTTATATATAAGTAAAGTTCAATGGATTACCTACCAAGTTCCCTTAAGCAGTAAAGTTTGGATAACATAGACCCCAAAATGAGAAATAGAGAAAAACAATGCTAATTCTGGCTCAGCTATCTGCAATAAAACCCAAAGATGGTGAGACAGCCTCAGTAGTTTTTCATTGTAAAAAGTCAATAGCATAGTTTTTCCTTTGCAGGATTTTATGAAATCATGCATATGAAAGTACAGGATTGTATGTGGGAATATGTAATATAGTATTCGACATATTGTGCTTGTTCACCAAGTGCTAGTTTTCATCTAATACTAAATTCCATGCCCTTCTTGCTATCCCATGGGAGGACACACCATTACTGCATTATTTGTACTTCTAAGTTGAAAAAAGATGGGGCGCTTGCGTGGCTCAGCAGGTTAAGCCTCTGCCTTCAACTCAGGTCATGATCTCAGGGTCCTGGGATGGACCTCCACATTGGGCTCTCTGCTCAGCAGGGAGCCTGCTTCCCCTCTTTTTCTCTGCCTGACTCTCTGCCTATTTGTGATCTCCCTCTGTCAAATATATAAATAAAATCTTTTAAAAAAAGGGGGAGTGGAGAGCTGGGCCTCTTGCTTTCTCCCCTTAATCTGGGACGTTCTCCTTTTCTCTGTTTATCCATCTATCCATCCATCTACCCTACAGATTCTTCATCCATTTATTAATTTCCTGCTTATAACACTGCATTACATTCTTCTTTCTTCAGCTTTTTTTCTTTCCAGTCAAAATACTTAGCAGTTTAAAAAAAAAAAAGTGGTTACAAAAAAAAATAATTTAAAAATAATTAAAAAGTGGTTAGGAGCGTCAAGATTGATTTTCAGAGTCTTGGGCTTCTAATTACTACCAGAATGTTTGGCTGCTGCTACACACTCCCTATAGAAAGCTGACCCTTCATGAAAATGTAAGAAGAAACAGTCAGCCACCAATGGATTCTTAAATGTTTTCTACATTTCAGAAATATAATCCAACTACTTTACAACACTAAAGTAGTGTATATAATAGGGAGGACATCTTAGACTGTAAGAGAAGATGCCTAAATTTCAATAGCTTAACACAATAGAAATGCTTGGATAGATATTCAGGGGAGCAGAAAAATTCTCCTAGTGATCATTAAGGGATCAAGTTCCATCTTGTTGTTCCACCATCCCACAGAGCCACGTCATAATGAATAGCCAGCCAGAGAAATAGTGGAGGAGAGCAATCATGGAGGAGATACACAGCATTTTATCATAGCCTTGGTCTAACAGTGAGCATTATCACATTTGCTCATACTTATTGGCAAGACATTGTCATATAGACATACCTCACTACAAGGAAGGTGCCTAGTTATAATCCTACTACTAGAGGAGAAAGCATTAACAGAACTCACTGAACAGTGAGAGATCACTGCCACAGCATATCAAAGAGAAGCTATATTTCAACTGTATTTTTGTTTACTCTAAAACAACAACTTGCTAGTCTACTGATACTTATCTCATTTTACTGAAGGATCCCTCAAGGAATATTAATATATTCTGCCTGTTCCCCAGTGGATAACTTGTTATTTGGGAGTGTGGGTGGCATTAGTTGTAGAAGGGGGATGATCTTTCTTAATGTAATTTTAAATAACAGACCCAATTTAGTGCAGCACCAGCAAAGTATTCAATTAAAAACACATTATTAAAATAAAAATTAATGTTCTGTTGCCGAACTGCTTGGCTGAATGCACCAATTAAAAGTTTTTTTTTATCTTCCCGACCTCCTCTCCAATCTCTTTGAAGAGAAAAGACATTCACACAAATACACACAACTTCCTGACCAAATAAATTGAGGTTAATGATGAACTTTGTCCCTGAAATACTGTAATCTTAAAATTACCTACAACATTTGACATGTGTTGTATGGAAAATAACTGTTAAAGAAAAAAAAAACACACAACATAATGCAAATCCCCAGAAGAAATCCTCAAGCAGGTAGGCCTTATTCTGGCTTGAGTGCTCTGTGGGTTGAGGTTTGTCCTCACCTAGACCTCCAGGTCACGTGAACCTTTCACAGTGCCTGTTTCCCAAAGGCCTTGTCATTCCATTTCTGGCTCTTCCTCACCTGCCCACATACTCAAGAGGGGTGGTTAGAAGCTGATCCTCAGGCAGTCCTCTGCTGGTCCCAGTGTTACACATCCTTCCTAGGGTTGCAGACCTTAACCCACAGAAAACAATCCTAGAGCCAGCTGATTGGCTTGTCCACATAGATCCTGAAAATGAGCTCCATAATCAGGCTCAGGTCCAGCTACTTGACCGTCTTTTGAGTGAAGCCCAGCTAGGAGAACTCCAGGATCATCCAGTTCTCCGAGGGCTACTTGAGTGCAGGGTTCTTCATGGAGCTCAGCTAGGCTTGGCAGAGATGTCATTCTTCAGCTGCATATGATAAATGCCTGGACTGTGCAGACATCATGGGGAAGCAGTAATTAAGTTTCTGTTGCATTTTCTCCTATTTAGACATTTTTTTTAATATTTTATTTATTTATTTGTGAGAGAGAGAGCATGAGAGGAGAGAGGTCAGCGGGAGAAACAGACTCCCTGCCTAGCAGGGAGCCTGATGTGGGACTCCATCCCAAGACTCCAGGATCATGACCTGAGCCGAAGGCAGTCGCTTAACCAACTGAGCCACCCAGGTGCCCTTATTTAAACATTTTCTTCTCCACTTTTTGTTTGCAGGGTATTTCATATCTAGGGTCCCCTGATATCACCTGCATATAATTTGCTCTACGAATTTCCTTTCACCTCTTGGGAATCCTACTACAGAGGGTGTATTTTAGTGTTCATCTACCTTCAGGCAGTTTCTTTCTCCTCGAGATCCATTTGTGGATATAAGAAATATGGGATTCTGTGAAATAACAAGTTTTCCGGGTAGATCCAGCTGCTGTTTCCCTTCTTCCTTTAATCTTTCATCTTTCAGTGAGTTAGCCTTTCTATTCTAATGGAAAATTATGTCAAGCTTATCTGTAAAGTTTTATATTCAGATGAACAGTGATTATACCCCCACTACTGCAGAACCGTGAGAACACACAGATGGTCATAGCAATTGCTGTGGAGTTGCAAACTAGCTTCCTCATTTGTGTGTATTTACATGTGCTGATTGATACATGTTTTGTGAATGCACTGAAGTCAAGGCTCCATTGTTTTAAAAGAACTCTAGGTCCTCCAAAAAACCAAATGACCAGAATGGTACCTGTTTGAACTGGTTTTAAGAAGTGGGAAATGGAGTCATAACCTTAATTTCTAAATTAATCCTATTTGATGCACTTTGTGGGGTAGCAGGAGGTGAGGAAATAATTATTAACATTTTTTAAGATGACCGATACAGACAGCTATCAGGAATGGTCTCTTGTCACCTCACAGTTTAGTAAAGAAAAGCCATAGGTTCATAGGGAATTTTGCATAGAAAGAGCCAATGATATTATGCATAAACACAGGTGCATATGCAAACATACACACCATATATACAAACTCAACATATACACACCTGGATAGAAAGACACCTGCATACTAAGACACAGTGCACATCTATATACTACAATTAGAAAGAAAACCGGAGGAAAAGGTCTTCATGGGCAATCTTGAGGCTATATTCTGAAGCTGCTTCATTTTTCTAGACTTTTAAAATTGGGAAGATGTCTCCTGGACAGTAATTTTCATTGAGGACAGAGCCTAGAGAACATAGTCTTTCATTCTAGGAAACCTGTACATTTGGTGCAGAAGTAACATTCTGTTACCAGAAGCTGCATGTCATCAGAGGCCAGGAACACTACCTGGTCAGTCTCCCTGGCACCACAGGACACCTCTCAGACCCTAAACCAAGGTCCCCATCCCGGACCAATGGTTTCAACAGCATTCAATTTCTTTGTATGGGCATTTTTAAAGAGTTAAATTATGCCTTTCTCAGGAGCTGACTCAATTATTTAACTCCAACTTTCAAAATTGAATTACCTTGGGACGCCTGGGTGGCTCAGTTGGTTAAGCAGCTGCCTTCTGCTCAGGTCATGATCCCAGCATCCTGGGATTGAGTCCCACATCGGGCTCCTTGCTCGGCAGGGAGCCTGCTTCTCCCTCTGCCTCTGCCTGCCTCTCTGTCTGCCTGTGCTCTCTCTCTCTCTCTCTCTCTAACAAATGAATAAATAAAATCTTTAAAAAAAATTGAATTACCTTAAGTGAGTGCACTTTACTCCTAATACTTAAAATTTAAAAAGAAAAACTCCATATAAAGGATTTATTTATGAAGATTTTATTTTTGAATATGGTTTCTATTATACTGTGGATAAATAATAAATCTTAAAAAAAAGAAAAGAAAAAAAAAGCTGTATGAACAGATTGCTCTCCCAGTGGGAATGAACTCCAAATATTAGGAAGAGGGATGACCTAGAATCTTGAAAAGCTGAAACATTCCCAGGAGGAGGCAGCCTCTCAGGTATTTTTCTTCTAGTCTTTGCATAGCTTCTCATCCCTGAGAAGTGCACAGTAATGAAATAGGTCAGCATGTGGAGAGATATTAAAGAGGTGTTATCTGCCCTGTGAATCATGTCATTCACTGCTTTATGTTCCCCTAGAAATGGAGGAGAAGCAAGAACTCATTAGAGCAAATCACGCCCAAATTTACAAGCATGTTTTGACTCTCCTGTGATGGATTCAGCCTGGAGCTCTGCTTTAGGTTGGCAGGATGATAGAGGTCAGGGCTGGGGAACGGCAAAGGGGAATCAGCATGCACCTGTTCTTTTTCTAATATTGTTTATAATTCACCCATGCTTCAGATGTCTGTCTGTTCATTATACATAATACTGGGTAAGTGTTGTCTGGGATAAAATCAAGGCTGAGTTATAGGTACTGCTTTCCAGGAGCTGGCAGTCAGGAAGGGACAAGGAGAAATGTTAATGTCCACATTTAATTTGAAGGCACTACGTGAGTTATAGTTGTGTATATATCTGACTCAGGCTCTGACATTTATCCAAAGGCTTACTATATGAGGCACTTGGTATGGATTATCTCATTTCTTTCTCACAAAAATCCAATGAAATGATTATATACTTGGTTCCATTTTGCAGATAAGGAAGCTGAAGTAATGAGTTCAAGGTCACATACTTAAGTGCTGCATGTAATCTCTTCAAACTTTTATGTGTTTTGCACACAGTTGCCAGAGAAATCTTCCTAATACAGCTTTGATCTGTATTTAACTCCTTATTGACTCCTGCCAGTGATCCCTACTGCCTACATAATAAAGTTGTGGTGGATTTTAGACCCCAGTGTCAGAGCCCTACTTTGTTGCTTTAATGATCTCTACTCTTTCACAGGAACAACTGTTTTTGCCTTCTTTTCTTGCTATTTCTCCACATAACTTACACTTTCTGGTGTCTGAGCTTTTGCTCCCACCTTGTGAATCCCTTGATTTCTGGGAACTTGGGATCTAATCTGCCTGCCACAGGGAAGAAAGATCTGTCAGCATGGCTGTGTCTCTGCCATGGCACAGGCTGTTTGTTTAGCTTTCATACTGGGCTGTCCTTCTCTGACATCTGTACCTGCACCAGTTGTCCACAAGCCATTTTCCCAAGTTGGCTGCCTATGTTAGTTTTCTAGGGGCAAAATAACAAAGTACTACAAACTGAGTGGCTTCTATATATTGTCTTACAGATTTGAAGGCTAAAAGTAGGAGATCAAAGTGTCAGCAGGGTTGGTTCCTTCTAATGGCTGTGAGGGAGAAGCTATCCTTCTTCTGCCCTAGCTTCTAGGGGTTTGCTGGAAGTCTTTGGCATTCCTTGGCTTGGAGGTGCATCACCTTGATCACTGTCTTCATCTTCACGTGATGATACTTTTGTGTGTATGTGTAAATAAAATCTCCCCCGCCTTTTCTAAGAATACCTGTGTAGGAGTGCTGAAAACAATGACTCCATCTTTGACTCTCCATTTTGTTCATGCCTGAGAAATGACCTACCTCGTAGCTACATGTTCCAGGCTCACAGGAGGTTAATGTATGTCCTGACCTGAATGTAGGATGGCTTGTTCTGATCATCCCTAAAATGGCACACAGAAGGGTCCACTTTAGATAAGCAGTAGAGGTGACTGGTACACAGAAGACCCCACTTTAGATTCTAGTAGAGATCCTCTGGCTCACAGATGATGCCAATTTAGATAACTACCCTTTGACCTCACCATCCAGCCTCTCATTCTATAAATGCTGGGGATTAAGGCCTGGATTGGGCAGAGAGTGGGGGCAGAAAGGAATTATGCTGCTGCCATGAATAGTCCTTTGCTGAGTCTCCTTGTCTGTAAGTTACCTTGACTAAAAAGCTCTGTAAATAGTATACAGTGGCTTGTGTCATTTTTCAATCTCAAAGTGTCTTCTCAGTCTGGAGTATAGTTCACTGTCCCTCCTCTACCTTCTAACAACCTGTCATGTTGGATTAGGGTTCACCCTGATGACCTATCTAATTAATTACCTCTCCACTGAGTCCTACATTTTTACACCTTTATTACTATATGCAACATCTGGTAACCTCTGAATCACAGTAGGCACTTAGGAGATGAAATAGTTAGGAGAGATCCTACTGTGAGTCAAGTCCTATAGTCCCCCTTCCAGGAACTGCTTCACAACTCAGAGCTCGGTAGAGAACAGAGAGCATTTCAAGTCATAATTATTGGGAAAGGAGAACTTTGCAAAATTATTTTTTGGTAGTTGTTGGAGGTTTTGTTTTGTTTTTTTTCCATCTTAATTATGAACTTGATGCATTGGGCCCTATAACTGTCTGCAGAGTTACAGCTTAATCATATACAATGAAGTATGGCTGAATAGTAGAGCTGGAACCAAGGAAAATGTCATTAAATCCTTCCAAATGTCATCAAGACAGTTTTTTGGATCAAATTAGATGGATTAAATGTTTCCTTCCTGCATCTGGAACAAAAGTGCAAAATATAGCTTATCAGTGTCTCTTTGAATTACCATGTAATTCTACAAACACATCACTTTACCCATGTAACCCATCATAGGACATTCACAATAACATTAGGACATCGTAGGGACTACAAATTTGGCCTGTTAAACCAATGAGATATTTTTAGCTTTTGGCAGATGTCACTGTGACTGTGTTTAAGAATTGCTTTGTCCTTTTATATTTCAAACCATTTTTTAAAGGTTAAATAGAGAAAAACCTATTTTTGAGCCAAGGTTCAGAAAACATTTTAAAAGATTTTTTGAGGTTTTGTAACTAAGTTGTACAAATCTGCTCTGATCCCTATTCCAAAAGGAAATTCATACAGTATTTACTAGCAATTAAAAAGAGAATATTTTTTAATCCCAAAGGAATAAAAAACAGGAGAGAATGAGAGTTTTGTCTTTAGAGTAAGTATATTAAAATTAGAAAGTAAAAGTCAAAAGTTTGTTGGTAATTGGTAGAGATAAGGACTAAGTAGGCTTTTAACTACTTTTTAAATTCTAACCTTTTCTATTTTATTTCCCTGCTCTGTTATTTGCTATGGTACTATGGAAAATACTTGAACTTTTAGGAGAGCCTACTCAAGCCAATCCCTCATTCGTCTGTAGAAAATCACTAAAATCCTTGGTCAAAATACTAAGAAGGACTAACTTGTTTTGAACATAATATATAAAGTTAAGCCTATATTTTGAAATAGTCAATATCTTGGGTTTAGACTCCATTAATACCATTTTTCCCCATAAGTGTCCATTGTTTTAACCAGAGCTGCCCAGAACTTTCTTAAATTTAGCTGAAGTTTGTCTACAGTGAAGTTTGGGAGATTTTGACATTTGCTGTCAGAGATTTAAGGTGTCACTATGACAGGGACATGAAAAGTTGGCAACATAGACAGAAATAGGCAGTGGCTTTTAAGCTTTTATGTCAAAAGAAACCAGGCTAATAATATTGGAAAATAATGGGTATAAGAAGAGGATTAAGAGAAGGGAGTTCATAGCATAAGTAGATAAGGGCCCCATGGAAAAATGACAAAGAGCACAGGGAACCTCCACAGAACAAGACAGGACAGAATTTTAGAGAAATGCAAAATGAGATAGCACTGGGCTTTATGGGGAAAGGACTGATATTGTTATAATTTTAAAACTTTTCACACATTTAATTAATAATGAAAAGATTAGAGGACTGTTTACAGTTGTAGAAAAGTAAATAAGTAGTCCCTTTTTTGTATCTACATGAGTATCACATGCTATATTTCTCCCAAGAGGCAAAGGGTCTCTTTAGAATATAGAGAGATGGGCTGCTCAGCAGTCATTTAAAACTTCTCAATTGCAGAAGAGAAGAGAGAAAACAAGGAGAAATTCAGGATTGGTAAATGCCAAGAGGAAGATAAGACAGGAAATAAAAATTTCCCAAAGGCAGGTTTTAGTCAGGGAAAAACGTCATGTCCTTTAAGCAACTTTTCATAACCTTTTAACTACAGTTCATGATTTTAAAATTATTGTTAATTATTAAAGGATCTTTTGGGCATGTTTTGGGTCTTTTCTATCACATCTTATTCTCTTGAATTTTGTACTAAACATTTAACAAGTCAAGTTCTTTAACGATGATTTTGCTTAGATTTCCCACCTATAGATGTAGATAATGCTAGTTACTTGATCTTAGTGTTGATGGAATGGCTTGTTAAAGAAGCTTCAACACAATGAATACTCATTGAGGAATAGGAATAGCTGTTACCATCCAGTAACAATGAAATAGTTTTTATGTGAATTAAATAAACAAAAAATATTGCCTCCATCTTCCAAATTGAATGTGGGTTGTGTGTGTGTGTGTGTGTGTGTGTGTTGGCGTCATTTGTATTTTGCGTTGTTGGAGGATACAATGAAGATATTTTAAATCTGTCCTTTAAAAATTGCATGCACTATCTTATCTAAAAATTATTTTCTGTCATTCTTGTCTATTTTAAAGGCTATTTTAGAGTGCACTTCATATCAAAGGTAGTTTGAAAAAGCCTCTGTAGGAATATGATACTAAGAGAAATATAAGGCAATATACACACATGCACACACATAGACACACACATGTGCACTCACACACCCTAGAAGCTATTTAGTAAAATATGCCACCATTAGAAATGTCTTTTTACCTTTAAGTGTTTTTTAAGTCTAGTTTTAAAACATCTGTTTGAACAGTGGGAAAAGCCACTTTTTTGATTGGCAAAGACAGTCATGTTTGTTGTGTCAAAGCAGTTTGAAATGGAATTTTTGATTTTGAGCTCCTTTAAGACAAGGATTAAGTGTTACTCATATAGTATGCTCCCTGGCTCATTGTAGGCATTAAATACATATTTGCAAATCAATGAATGAACCAACCAATAAATGCATGGAAGAATTAAAAGCAAAATGTTAGAAGCAGAAAACCACAAAAGGAACAGAACAGTGACCATATATATCCTACTTTTCCCCAGTTGTTTTTCTGTTTACTACTTTGACAGGGAGATCCTGGGCACATATTTTTAGGATGCTGAGAAACTGTTTCTTAAGCAAGAAGCATGTCACTCTGAAGACTGTAGTAGTAGTGGGCAGCTTCAAAGGTTCGTGTGCTTTGATAACTTAAATCAAGGGGCACTGAAAAGCAAATCTAAGCCCACACTCACAGACCAAATCAGAAAGTTGTAAGAGGACTTAATAAAGAAAAAAAGCACACATTTAATTCTTTTTTAAAAAAACATTAGACTATATATTTTAAAATATAGACTACATATGTAAATCTTAGACTATAAACCGCTAGGGTGGCAAGGACCTTCTTCACCCTTCTCTTCTTGGCACCGACATAACATCTTGTATGTTTTTTTTTTTTTTTTCAGGACATTTTTGTGGAATGAGTTAATGAGTTAATTAATGATACTACAAAATGTTAAAATGTTAGGGAGTCATAAATATTGGCTGATAGAGAAAAGGATTGGCATAAGTAAATTTAAGACAGTGCACAAAAGGAAAAGAAAGGCATTGGATGAATATGAAGGAAGTGTGAAAAGAAGAGGTCACAGACTCCAAGAGAAAGTGAGCAGCATGGCCTAAAGAAAGGGGTCTTGGAGTAAAGGTTTGGCCATATTGAGGCTTAATTTCTCTAACCAAAAAGTGTTTAAGCAATTTGGGAGAAAGGCAAAATTTAAAAATCACAATGAAAGCAAGTTACATATTATGGTCCTCTGCAGACCTCATAAAAGAGCTATTTAGTCTTGCATGTTCTCTAAATGTGTGTAAGAGAATGTATTATGAGCATACAGATTTTAGATTCTGTCCCATCTCTGAATCTTAACTAATTCACTTAAAAAAACAAGATAGCTTTGTGTACCTGGCAAACTAAAAAGGCTTTTCTGCAACGGAGATCTTTGATTTGGAGATTTGAGCTCTGGGTTGGTCACTCTCAAAATAACCATAACTGAAAAAGCCATTTTAAGAAAAGCAAATTAGAATTCAAATAAAGGCCAGACTAGTCAGATCTCAGTTTCTCTAAACTCTCAGCTTAACTCACTAGAAAGGGCTCAGTGGCAAGTGATGACAGTTGCCATGTTATGGTCAAGAAATTGGGGCTGTTTCCTTCCATGATGCACAGATTTCCCCCTCAAGTTTACAGCATCACAGTAAATAGATGATATCATCATTAGTGTATATAATAAGATTAAAACCAATAAAGATGAGGGCTTAAAAGGATATTAGACAGACACCTTTGTTCTGAAGGTAAGTATTATAAGGATAAATGTTTTACTCAAGGTCACAAAGCTAGTTGAGGATGGAAATGTGAATAATACTCATGACTCCTTATTTCTTTTATGTATCACACTTTCACTGTATTTTGTACAAAAAAATACTTAATTATGTGGACAACAAAGAGAAGGATGTAGTTGAGGTAAGTCCTAGAATAGCCTAAAAATTTCATTTATTGGATATTTTTAGTTTTATGGGAACAATCTTGTTCATCACTCTGTCTCCAGTGAGTTGCACACAACATGGCACTGGTCAATATATGTATATACTGAGATATAATTTACATAGACTAATTTGTACAGATCTTAAACATTCAGTTTAATGAATTTTAGTCATTTTATTTAACCATGTACAGAATGTAACCATGTACAAATACAAATATCCTGTATATGAGTCCTTTGCCAGATATCTGTATCATGAAAACTTTTTCTCAGTCTTTGTCTTGCCCATTCTTTTTCTTATTATCATCATCTACACTACCCCAGAAAATTCCCTCTTGTCATTTTATGGTCAATTTCTGCTTCATTTTCTCCCCCACAGAGGTGACCACTTTCTGATTTCTATCCCCATAGATTAGTTTTATCTGTTCTTGGAAGTAATATAAATAAAGTAATTGAGTTATGTTTTTGTGGCTGGTTTCTCACTCCTCATAATGTTTTTTGAAATTTATATATGTTTTTGCCTATGTCAGTAGTTTCTCCTTTTTAGCATTTTATTGCATGACTATAACACTTTTTGCTTACTCATTCTGCTGGCAGATATTTGTGTAATTATGAATATGATAGTTGCTGTGAACATTCTTTTACAGGATTTTTTGGACTTTTTTGGACATTTTGAACACATTTGCACACACTTCTTGGCTATTTGCATTTCATTGTGAAGTATGTATTCAACTCATTAACCATTTTGTAATTGGGTATGCCTTTTTATAATTTATCCTTTTCTTATTATATTATAGGATTTCTCTAAATTTCTGGATACAAGTTCTTTGTCAAATAGATGTATTATGAAAACTTTCTCGCAGTCTGTTTTTTGACTGTTAATTTTCTTAATGTTTCTTTTAATGAGATGTAAATTTTAATTTTGATGAAGTTCAATTTATCTATTTTTTTCTTTTAGAGTTACTGATTTAATGCCCTGTTGAAATCACCTTTGCCTGCTCCCGAGGTTACAAAGATATTATTTTTTTTCCGTGTTTTACACATTTAAGATTCTTCTCAAATTAATATTTTATTTATGGAGTATAAGGGTTGAGTTTTTCTAATATCATTTGTTAAGAAGATTTTTCTTTCTTCTATTGAATGAACTTGGTGCCTTATCTGAAGATCAATGGACTTTATATATATGGGTCTGTTTCTGAACTTATTTTCCATTGATCTGTATTTTAATTCTTTAAGTCAATTTTTCCATTCTGTTGCTTATTATAGCTTTGTAATAAGTCTTGAAGTAGATAGTGTTAAGTACTTTAACTTTCTTTAAAAGATTGTTTTGGCTATTCTAAATCCTTATTTCTACCTGAATTTTAGAATCAGTTTGTTGATATCTTCAAAGTAGCCTATTAGAAATTTGATGGGTATTACATTAAGTCTATAGATTAAGAGAGAAAAACACATCCTTAAAATATTAAATTTTGTCAGTAAACATAGGCATAACTCTTTTTTGAGCCTTTTAAATTTCTCAACAATGTCTTACAGTTTCTGTGTCAAAGTCTTACATCTTTTTCAGTAGTTTATATATTCAGTATTTTTAATGATATTATATATAATTTTACTTATTTTCCTAACTTTTGTTTGCTTATATATAGAAACACTCAATTTGTTGTGAATTTGAATTCTACAATTTCACTGTATTTAGTCCTTGTCCTTTCGTAGATTCTCTGAAGGTTTTCTACATTTACAATTATTTTGCCTGCAAATAGCTCAGCTTTAGTTATTCTTTTAGATTGTTAGGCTTTTATTTATTTTCCCTGCCCCATTGACAGGAGGGAAACTCCTGGAAATATATAAAATACAAATGATTAGAGAGGGCATTTGTCTTCGGGAGAGTATTTAGGAAAGCCGTATTTCTACATCAACTGAATGATTATATGGAGGGTTTTTGATGTTGTTGTTTTCTGTTTATTCTGCTAGCATGGCGAATTATATATATTTCTTAAATGTTGAACCACTTTTTCATACCTGGGATGAAAATCCATCTGTTCATGATGCATCACTGTGTGTGAGTCTGCTTGCTGTACTCAGGTTGTTTCTGTTTTTCAGATTTTGCATCTGTGATCATAATAGGTATTAGTCTATAATTTTCTTCTTTTATTTGCCAAGTTTTGGTATCAGACCATATTAGTTGAATAGTGTTTCTTCCTCCTTCAGTTTTTGAAAGAATTTGTGTAGAATTGGCATTATACATTAACTTAAATATTTGATAAAATTTTAGTGAAGTCATTTGAGCCTGAAATAACTTTGGGGGAAAGGTTTATGAACTCAATTTATTTTATAGTCATAGGGCTACTTCTTATCTTATTACATCAGTTTAAATAAGTGTATTGTTCAAGGAATATGTCCATTTAATCTAATTCATAGAATTTATTGGCATAAATTCCTTTTTTCTCCTTCTATTTATTGCCAGTCTCTAGTGCTGTCCCTTTTCATTCTTGATGTAATTGCATTTTCTCTTTTTTTCTTGGTAAATCTTACTAGAAATATGTCAAGCTTATTAATCTTTTTGATGATTCCACTTTCAATATTTTGATTACCTGTTTTTTGCTTTGCATTTTGTTGATTTATATTTTTGTCTCCATAATTTCTTCTACTTACTTTGGGCTTAATTTACTCTGTTTTGTCTAGCTTCTAAAATAGAAGTTTTAGTTATTTTCAAATTATTCCTCTTTTCTACTATAAACATTTAAACTCTAAGTGTTCTTCTAATGGAGCTTTAGCTGAATCATAGAAATATTTATATATATGTTTTTATTATCATCATTTTGTAGTCTTTTCTAATTTTCCTATTGTTTCTTCTTGACCTATAGGTTGTTTAGAAATTGGTTGTGAAATCCCAAATACTTTGGTTTTTTTATATAGCTTTTAAAAATTAATTTCTAATTTGATACCATTATATCCAGAGCCTATATTCTATATGATTTTAATTCTTTAATATTTTTGAGACTTTATAGCCCAGTTTATAGTCTGTTTTGGAGGATAATCCATGTGCACATGCAAAGACTGTGTACAGTAGTTAGGGTAGAATTATACACATACAGTTATTGGGGGATGGTTATGTAAAATTTCTGACCACAAACATGGACTTGTCTACTCCATTTACTCTCTCAAGTTTTGCTTAATGCGTTTTGAAATCTTGTTATTGGGTACATACACTTAGAATTGTTATGACTTCTTGATGAATCAACCCCTTTATAATTATGAAATGTTTATTTCTCCAGTAATATTCTTTCCCTTGAAATCACCTTAGTCTGATATTAAGATGGGCAAACAATTTCTCAATCTTTGTGTTTCAATAGTATCTTTAACACAACAAATCTTACTTATATAATTAAATTTCTTAATCTTAGTGTTTCCATGGTACTTTTTCTTACATATTTACTTTCAATTGCTCTGCCTTTACACATAAAATCTATAGAGTTATATCTTTTTATATAATCTTATTATCTCTTTTACATTGAATGTTTTGTTTATTAACATTTAAGGTAATTATTGATACAGTTCTGTTTTAATATCCTATCTTCATAGTTGGTTTTTATTTATCTCATTTATTAAACATTTCTGGGTTTTTCTCCTGCCTACTTTGAGGTAAATCACAATTTTTTTTTTGATGAAACAATTTTTTTTAACTTTACTTAAGCTTTATTTAAACATATAATGTAACCCCACCACCCTCTCCCAACCCCTCTTCCCCCCACCCCCCTCAGTTTGTTTTATGACATTAAGAGTCTCTTTTGGTTTGTCTCCCTCCCGATCCCATCTTCTTTCATTTTTACTTTTCCTACCACCTTAACTCCCACCCCCGTTGCATCTCTACTTCCTCATATCAGGGAGATCATGTGATAGTTGTCTTTCTCCAGTTGACTTATTTCGCTAAGCATAATACGCTCTAGTTCCATCCATGTCGTTGCAAATGGTAAGATTTCATTTCTTTTGATGGCTGCATAGTATTCCATCGTATATATATACCACATCTTCTTTATCCATTCATCTATTGATGGACATCTAGGTTCTTTCCATAACCTGGCTATTGTGGACATTGCTGCTATAAACATTCGGGTACACGTGCCCCTTTGGATCACTACGTTTGTATCTTTAGGATAAATACCCAATAGTGCAATTGCTGGGTCATAACTCTATGGTCAACTAATCTTCGACAAAGCAGGAAAGAACATCCAATGGAAAAAAGACAGCCTCTTCAACAAATGGTGTTGGGAAAATTGGACAGCCATATGCAGAAAAATGAAATTGGACCATTTCCTTACACCACACACGAAAATAGACTCAAAATGGATGAAGGACCTCAATGTGAGAAAGGAATCCATCAAAATCCTTGAGGAGAACACAGGCAGCAACCTCTTCGACCTCAGCCGCAGCAACTTCTTCCTAGGAACAATGCCAAAGGCAACACAATTTTTTTTTTAATATCCTATTTCTACTCCTACTTTTAGTATTTAGATTTATATCTTTGGGTTGTATTTTTATGCTTTATCTACAGCAGTGATGTCTGAAATAACTGGAAATCTTCTATCTCTATTCAATCCAATATGATGGCCAGTAGAGATGTGTAGTTACATAGCACTTGAAATGAGGCTAGTATAACTTAGGAACTGAATTTTTAATTTTATTTAATTTTGACTAATTTTTACCTAAACTTAAATATCAACATGCAGCTACTGATTACTCTATTAGACGGTATAGCTTCAGAGTTTACAATATGAATCTTAGATTCATTATAGCCTACCTTCAAATAACATTATGCTATATTGCAGTTTAGTGGGGGGTTTTGTCATCTTTTTATCCTTTATGCACTTCATTTCTTATATTTTAGTTCTATATATTCTAAAAATCCCTAAATACATTTGATATATTATTATTTTCTTTTAAATGCTTTTCAATCTTTTAAAAATACACATAGATATAAATACAGATATAGATTGAAAGGTCTTTTATATTTTCACAGGTATTTACTTTATTTTATTCCTTTCACTATTCCTGCAGATCTGGGGTTTCATTTGGCATCCTTTCTCTTCATTTCTGAAGAACTACTTTTAGCGTGTCTTACATCTAGGGCTGCTGGAGACAAATTCCCTGAAGTTTTGTTCTCTGAAATGACTTCATTTGCCCTCTTTTGTAAAGGAGAGATAGATCTATAAATAATATTCTTAGGTTGAATTTTGTTTTTAGGACTTTATGTTATTGCTTTGTCCAATAATATATTCTCCAATTATTTCTAGTGGTAAATCAACAATTATGCATATTATACCATTGAAGATAATGTCTATTTTTTGCTGACTGCTTTTAAATTATTAAATTTTGTTTTTAGCAATTTAGCTATGAAGAATTTAGGTGTGCTTTGTTTTGTAGTACTCTGCATGGGGTCCACTGAGTATCAGATATGGCTTAACATCTTTCAATGACTTAGAATCATTCTCTGCTATATTTTCTTTAAATATTTTTTACCCTATTCTCTATCTTATTTTTCTACACTCATGGTGGGGTTGATATTGTCCTACAGATCTCAAACCCTTCTCTTTTTCCTTTTCCTTTTTTTTTTTTTTTTTTTTTTTTTTTTTGATTTAGGTTGGAGGCCTTCTATTGCCCTGGTTTGTTTTGTTTTCTTCTGTTCATTTTAAACAAGAATTTTATTTAAACAAGATACTTGAATTGAAAAATATCTAGGAATCTCCTTTTAGAATAATTTATTCCTACTTAAGACAGATCATGCTGCATGTTACAGATGTATACATAAAAGTTATAAAATTGTCCTTTGTTTTATAGTGATAAATGAAAAGCATTGAAATTCTCTAATCAAACAAAGTATGCAAGGATTTTTATGTTGCTCTTGTTTTCCTCTGAGAGCAAAATAACTTACTGAGATATAAAGACAGGAATTTAATGCCACAAATGGAGACAGGGATATTTTTATAAAATCAATGTTTTTCCCTATCTAATTGCCATTTGGTGCTGATTAAAACATATCATTTGCCATTTAGTTAAAAAAAATACAATATGCTTGTGTATATACACCAGCTACTTGATGTGCAATAAAGGAATGGGAAAAGGGAAAATGAAAGAATTGAGAGAACTCTACCATAGTAGTCAGGATGTGATAGAAGCAAGTTGCAGTTTTGTTTTTTTGTTTAATTTTAAATATTTTATACACATATAATATAACCCCACCACCCTCTCCTGACACCTCTCCCCCCGACCCCCCTCAGTTTGTTTTATGACATTAAGAGATTCTTTTGGTTTGTCTCCCTCCCAATCCCATCTTGTTTCATTTATTCTTTTCCTACCCCCTTAACACCCGCACCGTTGCATCTCCACTTCCTCATATCAGGGAGATCATGTGATAGTTGTCTTTCTCCAATTGACTTATTTCACTAAGCATGATACCCTCTAGTTCCATCCATGTCATCGCCAATGGCAAGATTTCATTTCTTTTGATGGCTACATAGTATTCCATTGCATATATATATACCATTTCTTCTTTATCCATTCATCTGTTGATGGACATCTAGGTTCTTTTCATAACTTGGCTATTGTGGAAATTGCTGCTATAAACATTCGAGTTCACATGCCCTTTCGGATCACTACGTTTGTATCTTTAGGGTAAATACCCAGTAGTGCAATTGCTGGGTCATAAGGTAGCTCTATTTTCAACTTTTTGAGGAACCTCCATGCTATTTTCCATAGTGGCTGCACCAGCTTGCATTCCCACCAGCAGTGTAGGAGGGTTCCCCTTTCTCCGCATCCTTGCCAACATCTGTCATTTCCTGACTTGTTAATTTTAGCCATTCTGACTGGTGTGAGGTGTATCTCAATGTGGTTTTGATGTGTATTTCCCCGATGCCAAGTGATGTGGAGCACTTTTTCATGTGTCTGTTGGCCATCTGGATGTCTTCTTTGCAGAAATGTCTGTTCATGTCCTCTGCCCATTTCTTGATTGGATTCTCTGTTCTTTGGGTGTTGAGTTTGCTAAGCTCTTTATAGATTTTGGATACTAGCCCTTTATCTGATATATCGTTTGCAAATATCTTCTCCCATTCTTTCAGTTGTCTTTTGGTTTTGTTAACTGTTTCCTTTGCTGTGCAAAAGCTTTTGACCTTGATGAAGTCCCAATAGTTCATTTTTGCCCTTGCTTCCCTTGCTTTTGGCATTGTTCCTAGGAAGAAGTTGCTGTGGCTGAAGTTGAAGAGGATGCTGCCTGTGTTCTCCTCAAGGATTTTGATGGATTCCTTTCTCACATTGAGATCCTTCATCCACTTTGAGTCTATTTTCATGTGTGGTGTAAGGAAATGGTCCAATTTCATTTTTCTGTGTGTGGCTGTCCACTTTTCCCAACATCATTTGTTGAAGAGGCTGTCTTTTTTTCATTGGATATTCTTTCCTGCTTTGTCAAAGATTAGTTGACCATAGAGTTGAGGGTCTATTTATGGGCTCTCTATTCTGTTCCATTGATCTATGTGTCTATTTTTGTGCTACTACCATACTGTCTTGATGATGACAGCTTTGTAATAGAGCTTGAAGTCTGGAATTGTGATGCCACCAGCTTTGGCTTTCTTTTTCAATATTCCTTTGGCTACTCGAGGTCTTTTCTGGTTCCATATAAATTTTAGGATTATTTGTTCCATTTCTTTGAAAGAATTGGATGGGATTTTGATAGGCATTACATTCAATGTGTAGATAGCTTTAGGTAGTATAGACATTTTCACAATATTTGTTCTTCCAATCCATGAGCATGGAACATTTTTCCATTTCTGTGTGTCTTCCTCAATTTCTTTCATGAGTTCGTTATAGTTTTGTGAGTACAGATTCTTTGCCTCTTTGGTTAGGTTTATTCCTAGGTATCTTATGGTTTGGGGTGCAATTGTAATGGTATCAACTCCTTAATTTCTCTTTCTTCTGTCTTGCTGTTGGTGTATAGAAATGCAACTGGTTTCTGTGCATTGATTTTATATCCTGATACTTTACTGAATTCCTGTATGAGTTTTAGCAATTTTGGAGTGGAGTATTTTGGGTTTTCCACGTAAAGTATCATATCATCTTCAAAGAGTGAGAGTTTGACTTTTTCTTCACCGATTTCAATGCCTTTAATTTCTTTTTGTTGTCTGATTGCTCAGGGTAGGACTTCCAGTACTATGTTGAATAGCAGTGGTGATAGTGGACACCTGCCATGTTCCTGACCTTAGGGGAAAAGCTCTCAGTTCTTCCCCATTGAGAATGATACTCGCTGTGGATTTTTCATACATGGTTTTGATGATATTGAGGTATGTACCCTCTATCCTTACACTGTGAAGAGTTTTGTTCAAGAAAAATGCTTTTTCAGCATCTATTGAGAGTATCATATGGCTCTTGTTCTTTCTTTTATTAATGTATTGTATCACATTGATTGATTTGTGGATGTTGAACCAAACTTGCAGCCCAGGAATAAATCCCACTTGGTCGTAGTGAATAATCCTTTTAATGTACTGTTAGATCCTATTGGCTAGTATTTTAGTGAGAATTTTTGCATCTGTGTTCATCAAGGATATTGGTCTGTAATTCTCTTTTTTGATGGGATCCTTGTCTGGTTTGGGGATCAAGGTGATGCTGGCCTCATAAAATGAGTTTGGAAGTTTTCCTTCCATTTCTATTTTTTGGAACAGTTTCAGGAGAATAGGAATTAATTCTTCTTTAAATGTTTGGTAGAATTCCCCTGGGAAGCCACCTGGCCCTGGGCTCTTGTTTGTTTGGAGATTGTTGATGACTGTTTCAATCTCCTTACTGGTTATGAGCCTATTCAGGTTTTCTATTTCTTCCTGGTTCAGTTTTGGCAGTCTCTAGGAAAGCATCCATTTCTTCCAGATTGTCAAATTTGTTGGCCTAGAGTTGCTCATAATATGTTCTTATAATTGTATTTCTTTGGTGTTGGTTGTGATCTCTCCTCTTTCATTCATGATTTTATTTATTTGGGTCCTTTCTCTTTTCTTTTGGATAAGTCTGGCCAGGGGTGTATCAATCTTATTAATTATTTCAAAGAACCAGCTCCTAGTTTCATTGATTTGTTCTATTGTTTCTTTGGTTACTATTTCATTGATTTCTGCTTTGATCTTTATTATTTCTCTTTTCCTGCTTGGTTTAGGCTTTCTTTGTTGTTCTTTCTCGAGCTCCTTTAGGTGTAGGGTTAGGTTGTATATTTGAGACCTTTCTTGTTTCTAGAGAAAGGCTTGTATCCCTATATATTTTCCTCTCAGGACTGCCTTTGCTGTGTCCCACAGATTTTGAACGATTGTGTTTTCATTATCATTTGTTTCCATGATTTTTCCCAATTCTTCTTTAATTTCCTGGTTGACCCATTCATTCTTTAGAAGGATTCTGTTGAGTCTCCATGTATTTGGTTTCTTTCCAAATTTCCTCTTGTGATTGAGTTCTAGCTTCAGAGCATTGTGGTCTGAAAAAATGCAGGGAATGATCCCAATCTTTTTGGTACTGGTTGAGACCGATTTATCATCCAGAACGTGTTCTCTTCTGGAGAATGTTCCATGGGCACTAGAGAACAATGTGTATTCTATTGCTTTGGGATGGAATGTTCTGAATATATCCATGATGTCCATCTGGTCCAGTGTGTCATTTAGGACCTTTATTTCCTTGTTGATCTTTTGCTTGATCTGTCCATTTCAGCGAGAGGAGTGTTAAAGTCCCATACTATTATTGTATTATTGTCAATGTGTTTCTTTGATTTTGTTATTAATTGGTTTATATAGTTGGCTGCTCCCATGTTAGGGGCATAGATATTTAAAATTGTTAGATCTTCTTGTCGGACAGACCCTTTGAGTATGATATAGTGTCCTTCCTCATCTCTTATTATAGTCTTTGGCTTAAAATCTATTTGATCTGATATAAGGATTGCCACCCCAGCTTTCTTCTGATGTCCATTAGCATGGTAAATTGTTTTCCACCCCCTCACTTTCAATCTGGAGGTGTCTTCAGGTCTAA